>JARHVA010010094.1:0-220794 GCA_037957365.1 Torreya grandis
TAATAACATGAATCCTCATGATACCAATGATGGTGTCATTAATTCTTATGATTCCATTCATACTATTCAAATTATTCCTAACCAATCTTCAAACATGTTTCCCCTCCTAATCACACCACCAATCCTCATTTATATTAAACTAATGAAATCAATATTCAAAAACCTTTATCCTTAGTGGAATTAATAAAACATCTACCAAGGCATCTTCCATAATAACTTTATCACACTCATCCTATGAAATCTTTTTATGATCTTAATAAATTTTGTTGGTTTCATGCTAGTTGGGTCATTCTCATGATAACTATAGGCAACTTCATAATTTGGATATGGATTTATTTATTGGTCCCAAATTTGACCATGATTATATCATTTATCAATTCCAACAAACCTATGACATTGATTTAAAATCCCATGAAACACATACTAAATCTCAAGTTTTGAATCAAGTTAATGCTCATTTGGCCATCTATAAAGATCCTCTTCCAAATCACCAAGATACCAATACAATCCCACCCCTTCTACCAATAATGTTAATATTATTATTGACCTAACTCTTAAAGAGAATGTGTTTAATATCACTAACATGAAAATGGTGGTTGCTTTCATTGATCCTCAACCCATCTACACTACTCCATTGTCTTGCTTATTTCATGTTATCCAAGATTCTTATCTAAATCAATTAGATGAGTTGGGGAAAGATGAAATTATAAATTTTTATGAAATAATTTCAAATCCTCCCTTGGATAACACTTCCCATATAATTTATACCATCCCTCCATCTTTTTTACCTAACACCAATAACACTCAATCTTCTATTCACACTTATCACAATTCTCAAAACCAACCTACATCAAATATTTCATATTGTCAACATAATCTACAAACTTTCCCTCATATTAAACCTTATACCTCTTATCAACATAAATTCACATGTAATTCAGCTCCTCCTTCTGAGGACCTCCTTCAACACTATGCACCTCTTTCCAAAAATCTTCTTATGGGTTATGATGAGTGGGATCATATTATGGAACTCACTAATTTCCCATCCCAAATCCCATTTATATAACTTATGAAGACCTCTCCATATTATTGTAACCACATAATGTAGATTTTGTTTGAAATGAACATCCCTCATCCTCCACTAGTAGGATGTGAATTCACCTTATGGATATGAAGATGGCATTTTACAATATTGCAAAGAGATGTATATGCATGTTGATGAAATAATGGGCACTTATATTTCCCTCAAATTCCCATTACTTCTATGATCCTAGATGAAATTTTAATTCATTCCAATGATCCTCCTCTATTCATTAGTGTCCAAATTAAATATATACAAGTCAAGCATTCCTTGATTTATGAGGGTTATGGAACTTGTGTTTCCTCTCTTGATTTTATCAAAACCCTTGGATATTTTGAATGCAATATCAAATCCACACACAACACATGTCAAGTCTATGATCAAAGGTAAATTCCTCCTTAAGTTTGTGTGTGGCTCCCCATTACCATCCCACTAGTCATCATTCATGTGAAGGTAATGATATTTAACTTTCCTCTATATTATAACATCCTACTTGGTAGGATATAGACTCATTGTATGAGATCAGTTGCCTCTTCTGCTTGACAATGCATTAAATTTCATCACAATGGAGCCATATATAGGATTTAGAGTGACAATAACCCTTAGAATTATGAATAATTATAAGACCAGGGTATATTTAATATTATTACCCTTGAAACCTTGCTAAGTATTCCATTTTTTGAACCTAAATGATTTAACTTTCCCATTAATTTCACTCAAAGCTATAATGGTCATCCCCAAACTCATTGAGCATATTCCCCCCAACCTCCTAGATTCTAATTATGATGAACCTGATGAGATCAATCTAAAGATTAACATTTTTGATCTCTCACCTCATCTCATCTCTTAACTTCTCAGTTATTTTCAACCTCAATCTCATCAACCACCTTATGATGGCATCCCCATTGTCCTAACTAAGACTTAGCATTCTATTCATAACACCATGTCAGATGATAATGTCACCCCTACCTATGGTATTGATATTCATACACCTAATTATGATGATGGTTATACTTTAAATGATCAATTATTAGGTCTAGTTATCTCATGAGATGCTGAGATAATTCATTATCATTTCTCTTTGCTTCAATATTTTAGCATATCTTCCCATATTCCATCATATATTATTCATAATTTTAGTATTTTTATCATAGGGTATAGATGGATTGGACACCTATAATTTTTTAATAACCTCATAGAAGTATGATTATGAATCATGATATGATTGGTCCCTACCACTTTTCTAGGTACCATGACCCTTGTAGCCTAATTATCCCAGAGATGCATGTGAATCTATTTTAGCCTTTTGTGGAACCTTCCCTTAATAGAGCCTAGTTTATATCCCATTCCTACACCCACTTTAACTAAGTATATTATTACTTCTAATATTATCACTCCTATAGTTAATATTTATCCAATTTATCCACCGAATCCACCTTCTCTTGGTGATGGTTTACTCCCTTTATTGTAGTTATCTCCTTCATCTGCTAAATGGACCAATCAACCTTATTGTGACATTCATAAATTTATTGGTTACTAGATCAGAGATTTTACCTACACCAATCTCACTCAACTTTTTTTACACCTCCTCTTATGAATACACCTCTCAATACTACTCATAGGCATATATATTTCTTCCATTGCATAGATAATCATTCATCCATGCATTATTGTAAGCTATGATAATATATTGATAATTTTCATCCTACTACTCCTCAATCCTTAGACAACTCCCCCATAAGTATTACTTAAGTAACTTCCTAAGTATGGAGAGGTATATTATTGTTGTCACCAATGTGGCACACATCACACTAATCATTATCATATCCTTCAATAACATCTCAAGGATCACATCCTAACCACTATTTCACCTTTTACCATTCCTCCCACTAGTCATTCTCATAATAAGGCTCCCCCTTCTTTCCCTATGGTTATACTTATTATGGTTTCATATCCTCTTATGGTCCTTTCCTTACATACTATTCCTCCACCCGTGAGTCCCTCACCTATGGAACCTTCCCCACTGGTGACCCCTTCATCTCTTATATAAACCACTCCCATTCATTCTTCCAAAAATACTATACATGATAGTCCTCATCAACATGATCCTTAAATCATTACTATAATTTCTATTAAGGATATTCAATGTGAATTATTTTCTTAGATTTTGCTAAAGATCGATGCGACATTAGCTACAATTTTCATTCAACTTCATAAAGATTTATCAAATTTTATGGATAATTTGGGTGGATAAATATATTAGTAATTATGATCACATGCATCATATTATTACATTTTTATTTTGATTGTATGTGTGCTCAAAATTTATCTTTATATCATTTGACATTATGTCAAATTGTTATCTAATCTTACATGGTGATTTTGTTTTCACACTTTATAATTATTATGATGTCATTATTTTATATTATGGATTTCTTCTTTATCATTGCCTTATTTTTATACATAATTTCATTTATCATAATTCCCTTATTATTTTTCATGATTTTTTACTACCTTATCTCTATAAAACATGGATAATTGTTATTATGACTTGGTCATGTAAACCTTGCTTCATTTAGTCATTTCTTCTTTACCATGTGATCAATTAACAAATAATTCATCTCATTAAAATGTCTTTTTACCAATCCAATTTGGATATCCTTTATTCACATTTAATCCCTTTCACAAAATAAGCATATACATGGTTGAGACTTGAGATTACATGTTGATTCATAGTTAAGCTTAAATGTTCTAGTCAGTCTTGACTTTGGATACTTAGCTTCGTTTATCCAAATCCTAAAGCTCAATCATTTATATCACTCTATCTCTCATTATTGGTTATTCCAAGTCTTTATGGAGGAGGAATCATAAAAAAATCATAAAAATATGCAAAAGCCAATTCATTTTACAAAAGGCATTGATCTAAAAGGCAATATTCAAAATTTTCACAAGTCAAATCACATTAAAAGATGTGATTCTAAGCACATATCCATTTTTTATAATCAAATAATAAACTCCATAGTTGGCCTCATGATAAATCTAAGGTCCATTAGGGTGTGTTAGGATAATAGATTAGAAAAATATAATAACAAAATATTTTAGTACTACCTAATTTCTCAATCAAGTACCCAATCTTTGTAGTATACTAATAACTCTATAAGGGGCCATGAGGAATAAGGAATGCATGTGTGAAGCTAGGTCCATTTTAATTTTATTTTTCAAAACTATCTACATGATTTTATATTAGTAGCACACTTATTTACCTACATATATTTGTGTCTTTAGTGAATAGGTATCCTCTATATATTTATGGTCACTAGTCACTTTGTGTCTTCTCATGTATTTAGTATGCCTTAAGTCTACTAATGTCTTCTCAAAAGATGCCTAAATTATTATTTTACATTCCCTTTTTCACTCTCTAAAATCCTAATATTTCCCCTTGATAAATATTATTTTGTTCACTAATGACTCCCCTATGGATTTCATTTGTGAGTTATATTGTAATACCATGGATAGGACCTAGCCTTCCTCACAAATAACTAAACTTTTAACTTACCATTATAAACATCCAATTTTTACCCTATTTTCACATTATTTCCACCTCATTGGTATTCCTTTTGTGAGTTGAAGTGTAAGACCATGGATATGACCTAGCCTTCTTCACAAAATTTTCCAATATCTATGGTCATAAATAAAAATTACATGTGTCAAATATAAGATAAGATGTGATTGATTATGAGTTAAATATCATTGACATATTTCCCATCTTGATTTAGTATGTTTTATGTTTACTTCATTAATATTTCATCTTTTATCTTCTTGTTTTATGATTGCATGTAAGAATCTAACCATTTTTCTTGAGTTTTTCATACTTCCAAACTTGAATTAGTATGATTAATTTAAGACCATTTTGGCCATTTTTTTCTCTTTTATACTTCCCAATGTGATTTATTATGATATATTTAATTTATTTATTTGTTTTTTATACCATTTATATTTTACATGTTTTTCATTTTATTATATTATTTTCATACTTCCCAATGTGATATACTGTGATTTTCCTTGTTTTTATTTGGTGCCAATCTTTTTCAGGGTTTGAAAAGAAAAATTTTCCCTCTTGTTTACCAATCTCTGGTTTCTTATAATTAGTCATTTTCTTGCTATTACATTTATCCTAGCATGAAATAGTGTGTATTGTTTGTTTTTGATTAATTATATTTTATCAAAGTTATTTCCACTTATTTATTTTTAACCATGCATGTGTCCTACATAATGCTAGAAAAGAAAACACAACACATATTTCCTATAGCATATACACCAAAATAAAAATACATGTGATAAAAATAAATATATCCATACATCCACAACCATAACCACCATACAAACACATAAGATCAACATCAATCTATCAACATAAGATATATATATATATAAGGTCTTTTTGATACAAACTACAAATATACATCACTCTAACTTTAAGGTTTTACTCTATCATGTCTATCTCATGGTCTAGTCATTATTCTCATAGATACCTTAGATAGTACCATATTAATAGTATGTTGTAAAGAGTATGTTAAATATCTCAAGGCTATCACCTATCCTTATAGGTTGATTACCTAGGTCTATACCTATCATAAATGCATCACTGTAGCCAAATATGTGGCTCTCTCCTAAGCCAAGGCCTATCAGGCCTATGCCTCTCCCATTCCCACCTCTATTAGTGGTTATATCCCATCTCCATGCATTTATAATCACCTCAAATCTCTCATACTAGTCTAAACTAGTTCACTTAAATTAGGGCAGATGATACCATAGGATCATCCAATTTGGTAGGGTCATATGGTGTTATCACCTCATCTAGGACATTACGGAGTGCTCCCCTGACTAGGTATACCCATATGGTGTCGTCCTCTTCAAGATCTAAAAAATTCAAACTAGATAGATGTTAGATCATAAATATATCTCAAAATATATCTATCTACAATCTATCTATCATATCTTACACAATTGGTATTCTAGTTTCAAAAATTTAAACAAATTTTTTCCACTTATTACCTATCTAGATGGTGCTTATCATCTTCTCCCCATCTAATCAAACACTAAGCATAATCTCTCCATTAGCTCATCCTCTAAGTACCTTATCCATGGGATTATTCCCAACCAATTAAAACCTTAGGGTCACCACCCATTCTCAACTCAAACCTCACCTCAGTGGTACTGTTATAGACCATCTCTACCTTATGCCAACTAATGGGTCATCTTAGATGAACACCCTTTATTATCTCTCTCATTATTGGCATATACATAAATGTTGTGACCAAGGTGGTCACCATTACTCATACTATGGTACCTATGTCACTCTTACATCCACATCCATCTCCTCTCTAGCTATTGGCCATCATACTTGACCTATCCATGGTCTCTCATACCATGTCTAATATCTGATATTGTGATTGGTGGTCTTATTATAGTATTAATGTGTACCTTTAAATAGGGTTGTTTAGGCTCTCTATAGTCAAGATACACTATGGGAACAAACATAATATGTGGGTTACCAATGGTGGCATTGATCCTTTAGATAAGGTCAGCTTTCTCTTGATGGATCACCTATACTAATGTTTAAATTGATAAAAGGTGTAGAGAAGGGATAAAGGGATATTAATAAGGATAAAATGGTGATGCAAAAACTTAAATTATAACTCATAGAATCTTGAAATATACACTAAATAAGCATAAGATAACACTAGATCACACAATCCCCAAATCTAGCTAATTACATAAGTATTTCATACACTAGGTTCAGGAAGCAATGAATGAAGCTAAGAAGAATTCTAATACTCACACAAATATTACATTAATGGAAGAAAGTACATAAATAGAGACCTATAATCAAATAGAAAACACCATAAAATAGTCTAGAAATAAGGACAATGGGCATGAAAGATTCTCTTTCACAATGCCATCAAGCATAAGCTTACAAAACATAGTTCAAAAGCAAGAAATAGGTAAAGGAAATATTTATTAGGTTTAAGAGGTCTTTAATACAAGTTTTGATATGTTATATCCTTGAGTCAGTCTCACACTAGTTGAAAGGAATGATTGTGACTCTATGTACCCAATGAATTAGTTGAAGGCCACTAAGTCTCTATATAATAAGCATGTAACCCCAGGATGCCACAAAAATGTTGGAAAAATTTTTCCCACATAAGGATCTTTTGATAAGAAATGGTTTGAATATATTAACAAATTTATGGATGGAATGAGTGGTCCAAATATCAAAAATCACTCACAAAGCTTTTGAAACACTTTAAGCAAGCTTAAAGTGTGTTTTATTGATCTTTGAGAAGCAAGTCTTGAAATAGGTCTAGAGTTACAAAGTAAAGAAAACCAATAGGTTTTCATGGTCTTTCAAGCATTCAAGAGTATGAATCAAGTTTCATAAAATCTTAGAAGTCTAGTAGAGAATTATAAAAAACCAACAATTCAAGCACAAGTTTAAAAGAACTAGACCATCATGAGAACATCATGCAAAAATGGACTAGTCATCTTGATTATACATTTAATAAGTATTATTAGAAAACATCTCAAGGCTAAATGAATATATTTACATGAATTTATTCATGCCTATATCATCCTTTACAAATTTCATAACTTGATGAGTTATCTATCTCAAGTTATAAATATTCAAAGTTAGACTCACAAAGTGAAATGTGTAAGGGAACATCAAGTTTAAGATTTGTGAAATATCCATTTTAATTCAAATATCCCTAGGGTGAAATCTTGAGTGACAAGTGTCTAAATACTGGGAGCTAAGACAAAGATCTAATAGTGAGCAAACAATCTACAAAATCAATGGGCAAGAAAGATCTAATAGAGTGCGTGTAATCATACAAAGTAGATCAATCGTGAGAATAAAGTCAAAGAGTCAACATAAACGAGAAGATTCCATGTCTAAATATCTCAATTAATTAAATAGATATCCAATGGTACACATTGATTAATAGAGTTAGTGGCTTCAAGAATATCAGTAATACACATTCACTTATACAAAGTAGATCAAAGGCAAGCAAGAAGTCAAAAGGTCAAAGGATATCTAAGATGAATACACAAGTGACAAGTTTATCAATCATGTTAGACTATTAGAAGATCTATGTCTCATATTCATTCATATTGAGAGAGATCGATGATGCACATGAGGTCAAAAAGCCAATAGGATATTATAGAATAAATGTGGAGCTGATAATTGGCACGATATGAGAAGTCTAAATCAAGATTGATAGCCAATAATGAAGGTTCAAAGTGTCATAATTTCAAAGTCTAGATCAAGATCAACAATTGATATCAAAGGTTGAAGTTATGAGATATCAAATGGAGGCCAAAACATGATCCAAGCTGAATTAGAAAATATTTTTTAGGATTAAACATTGCCATTAAAGCTTAGTAAAGGTAGAATAAGTCTCTTAGGTCCTAATATAGAGATCAAAGATGGAGTAATAGTTTTTTAAGTAAGAATAAACATATGTGTATCTTGTCTATATATTGACTATACAAAAACCAATAATTTAGATTGGTTTTCAAATATATAGTAAAGATCTATATTTAGGTAGGAGTAGGGGAAAATGTGTAATCATGGAGAAGTGTCTCATTTGTCAACATGGTCATATTTTCAACAAATAGGTACTTTTAATTACTAAAATTAGTCTCACGGATGGCTCTATCAAGTCCATGGATATAAAGACCTTACCCTCATAGTGAAACAAGTAAAGATGGCATAGAGTCCCAAGATGGAGATTTGGTGGTTAAAAAAAGCAACTATAGCATTTAATAGATTTTCAAGGTGCCTAAGGGGTTTCAATAATAAGTAGGATCATGGCTCACCACCTTTGGAAACTAGTGTATTCTAGTGCATTTTTCTCAACCAATGAGAAGATTTGGGGACTATTGGGATAAATAAAAAGATAACTTGTCAATAGAGAATTAGTGTTGATTTGATAAAAATGGTAGTGGCTCAATTAATGATTTTGGTACTCATGATTCCTCTTCTCTCTCCCTTTATCATATATTAACCATTATTTTGATTTCATAAAAGTGAGATCTCAAATTTCTACAAGAAAAGTCTGTCACTTTTGATAGGAACTCTCTCTCAATTATGGAAGAGTAAAGACTCTCATTTGATAAGGCTAGACCCTATCAAAACTTGTATTAAAGACCTATTGAAGATAATAAATATTTCCTCTACTTATCTCTTGATTTTTAACTATGTTTAGTAAGATTTTACATGATGTCATTGTGAAGGAGAATCTTCCATGCCCATTATCCTTCTTTCTAGATTGTTTTAGGGTGTTTTCTAGTTGATTGTAAGTCTACATTTGTGTTCTTTCTACCATTAATGTAAGATTGGCATGTCTTATAATTCATCTTATCTTCATTTATTTCTTCTTGAACCTAGTGTATGAAATACTTATGCAGTTATCTATATTTTATATTGTGTGAACTAGTGCTATCTTATACTTCTTCAATATATATTTCATGCATGTGTGAGTTCTCATTTAATTTGGTGTATCACCCTTTTATCCTTCTTAGGATTGATTTACCCCTTATCTAACACTTTTCTTAGTGAAAACATTAGTATTGGTGATCCATCAAGAGGAATTCATCCTTATCAAAAGGTTCAAACCCACCATAGGTGACCCATAGCCTGGGGTTATTTGCATAGGATAGGTCAATTAGAGAGAACCTAAAAAACCCTCTCCAAAGGTGAAAATTGATGATACAATAGTTTTTGGCATGCCTAATGGGACACTTTATTCAAAGATGATTGGTCAAATTTTGGTGCTAGTTTGACCAATTTGTAGTTGTGATAGCTTCCAAGCAATAACATCTGGTGACTCCAAAAAAAGATTAAACATTTTGATAGTAGAGTAGTGACTACATATTATGCCAAAGGTGACTACAAGGTCATATTCTAGAGGTATTCCCATTGGATTCATTGAATTTACTTTGAACTGAGAAAAAAGATTAAGATTTTTTAATACATACCCATATAAAGGCAACTTTGTTCCTAAGTTAATTCAGCCTACCCCTAAAAGAAGATCTTTGCTAAACCCTTTCATTGCCATGGTAGCCCCTATAATTTTTCCCTTTGTGGATTTTAATGGCCAAATTCCTTTGGACCTCCCTCATTATGACCATATTCTATTATTAGCTCTCAAAAGTACCCTTTATTTTACTAGAAACCAAGCTACAACCCCTTCTAAACACCTCATGGATATATCCAAATTTTGTAACATTCATGATATCAGTGAGGATAATGTAGCAATTATGTTATTATCCATCTCCTTCAAAGGTAAATCCCCAGATTGGTATAAAATACTTGATACTAATTTTAGTACATCATGTGACCAATTAAGAGATGTTTTGTGTAAGATATTTGAGGATAAAAGTGAACATTTGTAACTTGTAGATTAGTTAACCATAATTTAAAGATCCCCTCATGAAGTCATACAAGACTTCAACACAAGGTTTTAAAAGACTTGGGATAGAATCCTAGTCTCTGTTAGGCCTACCCCTAAATTTTACTTTATTTACTATTTGAGAGACCTAAATAGTGACATTGCAATAATGATCCAATCCATGGGAGGGAACACATTTCCAAATGCATATGAGGTGGGAATTAGAGTAGAAAATTATCTGGTACAGGTTGGAAAGCTCACACCTAGACCCCCAATGCCTTTTTTCCTTGAGATCAGACCACCTCCTATTTCTATTACTCTCTTTTATTTCATCACACCTATGACTACAATTACTTTTATAACCTCATATAAGTAAGAAAAGGCTTCTACTAGTGGATATAGTGATTCCCAAGAACAAAAGAACTTTCAAGAACTTAAGAGCATGTTCTGATCCTTAGGAAATGAATTAGTGAATTTTAAGAGGTAAAAACATTTAAATATTCCTTACCAAGCCTCATATCAACCTCAACATCAATATTATCAAGAAAACATGCCACCCTATAAAGGAAATTTCTAAGGATTAGGCCATGGTCAAGGCCAAGGACAAGGGCAACATAGCTATAGTAGACAAAGAAACTATAATCTAACTGTTGAAAGCACTTCCAACACCTTAGTTCCTAATCAAAATAATGTTTATCAAGAGGTTGATGGTGCCATACCTTGGAATCAGTATTTTGGGTAATCCATTATCCCAAAAATTGACTTCAACTAATCTTTTAATGATCAATGGCATTAGACTACCATGTAGACACCGAAATCGTGTCGACTCCCCTGGTCATTCCCCGTCTTATTCTTCTTCGCCTATTTAACCCTTGTCGATCACTTGTTTCACCAACCTTGACCCTGGCAGCATGTAAAAATGAGCACAGAGCTAAAGCTAGACTCTATCCCCATTATGCATTTGTCAATGACGGTCTTTACCCGGTCGATGTCGTCGACGTCGGTCACTTATCAGCTGACGTCGGCAATCCTGCCGATGTCGGTCACTTTGCCGTTATCCGTTATCAGTTATCATTCGGTTTCCTGAAATGGTTGACGAACCGTCTCTGGAACCGTCCCTCACCTTCATCAACCTCTGCCAACCATTCGAAAGGCTGATCAATCAAAACCCAAGTAATCATTCAATCAACCTGCGAACTCCGACATCAACACTCTCGCGATCAACACTCTTGGCATCAACCCACTCTCGGCATCAACCAATCTGCATTCAATCCGACACTGCACAGACAACTCCAACTATGGCTTTCATCGCGTCTTCTGGCAGGTAAGTATTTATTCTATTTGTTTTATTTCTTCTTGGTTATTCTTTATTAGTTCTATCATCTCGATTCTTCAAACCAAAGACCCAGCATCTCTCGTTTACATCCCTGCCTCTGTCCAGACCCTGTCCTGACTCTATCCAAAACCCTACCCTGACCTTATTAGACCCTGTCCCGACTCTATCCAAAACCCTACCCTGACCTTATCAGACCCTGTCCCGACTCTGTCTAAACCTCATCTCGACCCTGCCCAGAACCTGTCCCGACTCTCCCAAAGCCTTCTGCAACTTGTCCAAAACCTACCCCTACCGACGCCGGTCACTACCCCGACCGACGACGGCACCTCAACCGACGTCGGCACCTTCCATAACCGATGCCGACATCACAGAGACCGACGCCGATGACTGTGCAGAACAGTGCTGCATATCAGGTACGCACTTTATTTTCTATCATTATTATCTACTTTCGTCCAATATTTTGCTTTTTTATCAGTGGGTTGATATCCTTCTAGGAAGTCTTCATACTTCTGGGATCGGGCGTTCGCCTAACAGCCCACCATATCTTTGACTAACATTTTTCTGTGTTTTAGCCTTTTCTTCACAGGTGTCATTCCTCCACAGCCAAAGAGGAGAATCTTCCAACGTCTGATTTCGGTGCGCACAACTTTATCAGGTACTTCTAGCCTTGACCATTTCTTTTAGTTTCTTTATTCTTCTTTTGAATGTAGAAAGCAAATTTTTCATAAAAACATTCTGGCACGCCCGGTGGGATCTTAGGTCCTCCTTGGGTTCTTTCTTTCTTTCGTTCATTTAGGTGCATTAGGTTTCTTCCTTTTCACCTCCTTTCGTCTCTTCTTAAACGACATCATAAGCAAGACTAAAACAAACATTTCTTTCTTTCTTGCACTTCTAGACTAGCTAAAACTCATATTCTTCGACTCTTTCTCCATTCGTCTTCATACGAACAAACATTTCGACTTGGACATTAAAACACTTTGAATTCATTTCTGTTTGCCTGCATCTTTTAGACCACACATAGTAATTAAACCGCATATTGAATTAATCTAGATCACTTGATGTTACACGACCAAACCACCTGCACAAAATAAACATTTTAACTTACCTGAGACAAGGCCCGACTGGGATTTCATCCCCCAGCGGATACCTTACCCGTCCCGGTGACCCTACTTGGATTTCATCACCAAGGGGGAAGCCCACTCCGTTCTCTGGCAGAGTCTAAACTCTAGGCGAGGTATATCTTGGCTAAGCGAGACCAGCTAACCACTGGAATCATGAAGTGAGGGGAGCTTGCTCCTTACCACCAGGCCGCATACCAGACCCTAACACAGACTTCTTGAGCACCATAACAAAAACCTGAAACCATCCATAGACTGCTTCTTCTAGGACCTGACTCACAAAACCAACCTTCCACTACACATATTCTAAGGCATAAGCCACTATAATCCTAATAATTTACTTCTAGGGTTTTTAGGATCTGCTTGTGTCTTCATCTTTTTTTAGTTTTTATCTACTTGTTTGAGCTTATGAGGACGTTATTTCTTACCTTGAATGGTTCTGACACGTAGTCAAACCAAGGCTCTTCTTGACCACGCTAGCCATCAACCGCTTTCGCCTACCCCACCTATAAACAACCCTATAATGGAGTTCTACTCGAAGACCGAAAGAATTCCTACTAGACTATCTCCAACCCAGACACCTATCATCCCAGAAGGGGACCAAGATTTTGCAAGATTCTTGGACCTCAATACCGCAGCCCTCCAAAACTATCTCGCGAGAAACCCAATGCGGGACCTTTCAGGCGACGTGGCGACGACATCCACACCGTTCGCCACCCAACCTTTTACGACTCAACCTTTCGCCTCAACCATTAACCCGACCATGGCCTATACGCAAAGTTCGGCCTCCTCGTCTATTTTTAGACCAACCTCCACCGGGGTTTCGTTACCCCCTCAACCACCTGCAATTCAACCAAGTTCTACATTATACCAAAACTTGATTGTCTCGACCCCACACACTCTTGCACCTATATATGCAGGAGTGCCTACCTCACCCTTTGTCAATGCCGTCACACAACCTCCTTTGGTGGTATCTAGTTAGCCTATGCCTTCTACCTTCATAACGCAACCACCTTTAGCCTCTACTTCTGCCCCTACGACTAGTCATCCGTACATTGTACAACTGACTATGTCGCACGCCTCCTCTAGCCTCTTCCAAACGCCTTACAACTTAGGGGGCGCTCAACCTGCCAATCCGTCAGTAGATCTTATCAAGATGCTGATGGATAAAATGTCCAGTCTCGAAGCTTCTATCTCCGGTTCAAGTAATGTCTCTTCATATGACCAGATTTACAACGAGCCCATCCACCCTTCTGTCCCTATCTGACCATACCCCAACCATTGGGAGCTTCCTAAATTTACTCGCTTTCAGAGTAAGGAAGACCCACAACAACATCTAAAGGCATTCAGACATGCCTGTTATCTTATTGCCCATGATGATGCGTTGCTTTTACGTACGTTCCCTATGTCATTTTCTGGCCCTGCCCTTGACTGGTATAGTTCTCTTGCCAGACATTCTATCTTTTCATTCATCCAACTCGCCCAACTATTTGTTGACCATTTCTGAATCAATATCACTAAACAAGTTTCGATCACAGACCTTTAATCCATCAGGCAATTTGACGACGAATCCATAGCCGATTTTTTCGCCCGTTGGAGAAGCTTGATTAATCAGCTCTCCTTCTCCTTGCCTCAACCCGAGCTCATTGAGCTCTTTTCCCGAGCATGTGCCAGTTATATCTCGTCCACCTTGCGGGTTCAAACATTCCACACTTTCGATGAGGCCTTCACCATGGCCCGAAAGCTTGAACTCCATGCCATTGAAGAAGATAAGGTCAAATTGTGTAACACTAACACAAGAACCAATGACCATTCTTCTTCCAGACCTTCTTCTACCCACTCTCAATCCAAGGGGTTGGCAAACACTGTCATCTTTAGACCATCATCTTCAACAATAACCAACCGATCATCATCTTCAACATTAGACTACATCAATAAACATTTTCAACGTCAATCCATATAGCGTCAATTCACTCCAATTGGGGAGTCAAATGCCTCTGTCTTGGATAAACTCATCAAGCAGGGGGTCCTCAATCTCCCTCTAATCTGACCACATCAATTCGACCCCTCAACACCTATCCCTGCATGGTACAGGGAAAACCACTTTTGCAACTGTCACCGTGTCAAAGGCCATGACACGGATCACTGTCAAACTTTCAAAAACATCATCCAGGACATGCTAGACAAGGGGGATCTCATCTTGGATAACCCGAACGCACCACCCAACCAAAACCTTGACATTTTCAAGCAACCCCTTTCTAATCACCCGCATACTCAAGACAATATCCAAATCATGATCAATGACCCTCAAGACCATGATATACACACGGTCAACACTATCTTTTCTATTATCCCAGACCAACCTTTTTCACAGGTGGAAGACCTTTCTTCCCCTATACCTCCTCCACATGGTGAAGAACTTTCTTCTCCCACTTGTCCTCCATCAACTTCTCCCATATTGGAGGACGCTTTGACCACATCAACACCAGTTGCCTCACCTTCATCCTTATTATTATCCATAGATGATCATACCTTTTTGACTCCCCAACCATACATAGAAGCCATGACTACTCCGGTGCTCTTTCCTCTTAACGAGCCCACACCTTCAATCTCTTCTCCATCGAGAGAAGAACCGTCCACATCTAAGTCCAAACCCGCACAGGCGTCCATCATACCCAAAGAGACTAAACCTCTTGGTGTTCGCCCCACATCTAATCTCACCTCGCACAAAAGTGGCCCTCAACCCAAACCAAAGAAGGCTACTAAACCACACCGGAGGCCTCCTCCCCTATCTTCGTCATTACCTTCAATCTTGGGCCCACATCCGTCTACTTTACTCGGAGTGCTTCTCACTCCCATACTTCACAGAGGTAAGTCACCTCCATTATTCTATCAACCCGTCAGACTTATACCTCCTTCAAACCATCGACCAATGCCTCCTTCGCCTCCCAAACCAATGTCACCAACCCTCTCTGCAATAAAACATTCTGACCCGTTAGCAGGTTCATATGCCTTGCTCTTATAGCAATTGTTGCAGTCCTCTCGTCTCTATCTCCCGCCTCTTAGACCATATCACTCTCTCGGACCAAAACCACCATGGTTCGATAACACTTGCATTTGTACGTATCATCGCACGCCTGGGCACGACACTGAGCATTGTCATGCCCTCAAGGTCGTCGTTCACCAATGTTTGGAGAATGACACCTCTCTTTTCAACCGCGTTATCAACAAACCTTCAACACCGCCTCACCCATCAACTCTCGAATCAAAACCATCTTGGTTCGACAACTCTAAATTCTGTCATTATCATCACACTCCGGGACATGACACCGAGCGTTGTTGTGCTCTTAAAGCTATCATTCGTCACCACCAGAAAAAGGATTCCCTTCTTATCAAGGATCCTCTTGACCACCCCTTTGACAAATTATCAACACTGACCCATACCTCTCCAACCTCGTCATCTAAATCGGGATCTCCACAACAGACTAGGGTCCCTTCGCTGCCTTTAACCCCTTTATTCGACATCAGCACAGTCCATCTGACCACTAAACCTCAATCAACCTTAACTAATCCGTCAAACATTCTCCCTAGCCGCTGGGGGAATTCAACCTTCATCCAAACTTCGACCAATTTTTCAACACAGTCTCGACCACATATCAATCACTCTTTCAACTTAACCTCAACCAGACTAGCAACCAAACATTTAACCCGACCTCAACCAAACATTCGACCCAACCAAAGACCAAATACCAACCAATCAACCCTCAACCAACCATTGACCAATTATCATTTAACCCAATCTCAACCAAACATTGACCAATCTTTTTATCAAAACATTCAACCTACCTCGATCAATCAACAACCATATCAACCAACTTCACATCCACTCATCAATCAACACGTGACCAACATGGAGTGAAGTAAACGAGGCAAGTTTGCTCCTAATTGGCTCGGACCTTTTATTATCACGCACAAGTATGGATCAGGGACTTACCGTCTGTCTTCTCTTGATGGACGACCAGAACCTGAGCCTCTTAATGCGTTGCATCTACGACCGTTCTACTGCTAGTCGAGTACTCATCTACTTGACACTTAACTTGAGCTCATTCCTTGAGCAATCCCCATCCCCTTAATCCTACTTCCTTTCAACCTTATTCCTCTTAATGATTCCTATAACCCTTTTATGATGTATGGATGCTTTGTCCTAATAAAAGGGAGCCCTTGACCTTCTATAATCTTGTCCATGACTCACATTTCTATAAAAACAAATCAAGATGTCAAAACATATCCATGGTCACTATATCAATATCAAAATAAAAAAAATAGACTGCTCCCTCGAAGGACAGCTGTACTATCATTGCTGTAATTAATAGACTGCTCCCTCGAAGGACAGCTATTCAAAAGCCTTTATATTAAACAAAAATCTAGACCACTCCCTCGAAGGATGGCTATGACTAATCTGGCAATAAACAGCATTATTTTAGAAGCTTTCCGCATTGATCAGCTTCGCAACTTGACCACCAAATAAATGACATCTTTCTATGGACTTCCCGCATCGATCAGTTCACCGTCAAAAAAAAAAAAGGGTCATGGACTTGACTTATAGTTATCTCAGGGTCTCCTATAAAAAGGGGCATAGTTATCTCTGCTCTTAAAATGGGTTACCCTCTTTCCTCCTCCTATCACCTGCTCAAGGGACTTCGAGCTCACTTTAATGTCTAAGTGATTCGATTATCGCTCTAACATAACTATGGTCAACGACGTCACGCATGAATGGGGCTCTTGGTTCTCATAACCCCTATCTATGCTATCTTTTTGGTCCTTGTCAATGAAAGAGCAATATGCTTTTCACTTCTTCTGCACTTTGGTCACATTCACCTTCATCACTTGTCAATCGACTCAGCTCAACTCTCTTTTCAGACCATCAACATGACCTAGCCTATTCACCCTAGTTTCTATGGACACCAATACACATGGAAACTATCGGCCCGCCGCAATTTATGTTCAGCATAAACCAATACTTGCTGAAGCATAAATAGACCTCAATTCATTTTTAGCATACATCCATCACGAATATGGAATATTGCTAGGGATGAAAAACCCCTCAACCAATGTTGCAGAATACACCATTTGGAAAAGGCTACAACATCTTTTTTCCTCATCATTTCATCATAACTATGACCAATCTATCAACCATTTTAACTACCTATCTACCACTCGGACCCTTTGTCTGAACTACATTAGTCTGAGGCCCTTCCACAGGGGCTATGTAGGTAGCACTCAGATGACACGACCGTCTTCTGGGGTTAGCTCGACCATTCTCATTTGTTCATCTCTCTGATGGACAAACCTTCTTGCCTTCTTTTAACCATAACCTTGCCCTTCACCACGACCCATTTCCATCCCTTTGACCCTTCCTCCCTTCTAAGGAGAACTACATCGGCCTGAGTCCCTATCACCAGGGCTATGTAGGTAGCACTCAGTTGACATGGGATCTTCTGGGGTTAGCTCGGCCGCATCCTTTCGTCCATTCATCCATCCATCAACCACCAACCATTGGAGATCATGCCTATCTCCTCCGACCTCGACCACTTCCAAGATGTTTTTGCCTTGGTTATTTTTACATGTATGCTACCTCATGACTGGTTAGCAGAATTGTGCATAGACCTTTTGGACCCTCACAAGTATAGGATCGCAAGCCGGTTGATCCGCACTACTTGTGACTTTTTCGTGTTTCTAGGAGCACTTCCTAAGCCCAGGATACCTAGAACGTGATGACCCATTTGGAGCTTCAGCTTAGATTGAGTAACCCGATCAGTAGATGACTAAATGCTGGGGCCCAGTTATTTCAATTTTGGCACTCCTCGACCCTTGACCTGCGACACTTTGACCTCACCATCTCGTGCAGTGGTATGCATGCAATCATGACCTTTACCGCATTCACCCTCACCCCTTTTTCATCCACTCTTTGTCAAATCAGCACCCGATTCTCGATTCCCTTCCCTCGCCTCCTGCTTTGAGGGGGAATACCTTATCCTTACTCAGGGCATTCTGCTTCCTATTTTTGTCTTACAGTTCATTCAAACAACCAACAAGACGAAATCAACCTTATCCCTCACCTGGGGCAATCACTCATGTTTTTGTCTTGCAGTTCGTCTAGAACAACCAACAAGACAAAAAGGGGCAAATGTAGACACCAAAATCGTGTCGACTCCCCTGGTCATTCCCCGTCTTATTCTTCTTCGCCTATTTAACCCTTGTCGATCACTTGTTTCACCAACCTTGACCCTGGCAGCATGTAAAAATGAGCACAGAGCTAAAGCTAGACTCTATCCCCATTATGCATCTACCGACGACGGTCTTTACCCAGTCGATGTCACCGACATCGGTCACTTATCAGCCGACGTTGGCAATCCTGCCGATGTCGGTCACTTTACCGTTATCCATTATCAGTTATCATTCGGTTTCCCGAAACAGTTGACGAACCGTCTCTGGAATCATCCCTCGCCTTCATCAGCCTCCGCCAACCATTCAAAAGGCTGATCAATCGAAACCCGAGCAATCATTCAATCAACCTGCAAACTCTGACATCAACACTCACAATCAACACTCTCAGCATCAACCCACTCTCGGCATCAACCAATGTGCATTCAATCTGGCACTACAAAGACAACTCCAACTATGGCTTTCATCACGTCTTCTGGCAGGTAAGTATTTATTCTATTTGTTTTATTTCTTCTTGGTTATTCTTTATCAGTTCTATCATCCCGATTCTTCAAACCACAGACCTAGCATCTCTCGTTTACATCCCTACCTCTGTCTAGACCCTATCCTGACTCTATCCAAAACCCTACCCTGACCTTATCAGACCCTGTCCCGACTCTATCCAAAACCCTACCCTGACCTTATCAGACCCTATCCCGACTCTGTCTAAACCTCATCCCGACCCTGCCCAGAACCTATCCCGACTCTCCCAAAGCCTTCTGCAACTTGTCTAGAACCTGCCCCTACCGACGCCGGTCACTACCCCGACCAACGACGGCACCTCAACCGATGTCGGCACCTTCCATAACTGACGCCGGCATCATAAAGACCGACGTCGGTGACTGTGCAGAACAGTGCTGCATATCAGGTACGCACTTTATTTTCTATCATTTATTTTTGTCATTATTATCTACTTTCGTCCAATATTCTGCTTTTTTATCAGTGGGTTGATATCCTTCTAGGAAGTCTTCGTACTTCTGGGATCGGGCGTTCGCCTGACAGCCCACCATATCTTTGACTAACATTTTTTCGTGTTTTAGCCTTTTCTTCGCAGGTGTCATTCCTCCACAGCCAAAGAGGAGAATCTTCCAACGTCTAATTTCGGTGTGCACGACTTTATCAGGTACTTCTAGCCTTGACCATTTCTTTTAGTTTCTTTATTCTTCTTTTGAATGTAGAAAGCAAATTTTGCATAGAAACATACCAATCATGGGTACAATAAAGCTCTTATGGCTCAGAACAAAGAGTTAACCATGATGAGAAAACTAGAAGAGCCTCAAAAAGTGCAAATTCCTAATAAAGGAATAATCCATTTGGGTGATATAATGGTGAATTATGAGCAAAAAGAGTGTTATTCAGTTAATCAGGAGGTTAGTTCTACCTAGGCATACATTCTAGTTGCAGAAAATACAAGGTTCAAAAGAAGGAACATGGATGGTAATCATGAAGTATTAAAAGATCCTCCTAACATTATTCCTTAAATGTCAAAGACGAACCAACATATTGTTATTCCAAAGGTTCCAATTGCTCTGAGGAATCAAAATTAGGGGAATGTCTTTATTCTCCAAAACTCACAAACTCAAGGTATAGTTGTGGTTCCCAAAGAAGAACCAAAGGTTGGTGGTTCACCCATCAACATTATAGAAAAAATGAAATGGTAAAATGTGAGTGTGTTAATGTGGGATATGATCTCCATGCCTAGTTAGGTAGACATCCTCCAAGAATGGTTGTTAAGAATCAATGTTTTTGAGAAACCACCAGTCAAGGAAAATGTGTTTCTTACCAATGCAACTAAAGGACCAAATAAGAAGCAACTAGGTAGGGTGGTCAAACCTCCTCCCTTATACATTTCAATAATAATTAGTGACTTTTTAGTTCATAATTGCTTGGTAGATAATGGGGCTAATACCTTAGTAATGCTAGAGTCTATAGTAGACTAGCTTAATCTAAAGTATGAGCCCTAAGCTAATGGAGTTATACAACTTGATAGTTTGACTAAGCCATCTAGTATCATCAAAGAGCTCAACTTGATCATAAATGTACCTCCTCATTTTACACTATGCTTATCCATATAATTCACTAAAAATATTAGGGGTTATCTTGTAATAGACTAGTCATACATGACATTCAGAACATGATATGGAACCAAGGTATCTATCAAGGTTGATCCCATTAAACAATTCCACATAGAGATTTATGGGACAGATAGCATAAAACTCAATTTTACTACCCTTGATGAGGATGAACATATGGTTTGTCAATAATTAAACACTCACTCTAAGGAGATACTATACATGTTCTTAGATTAATTATGGAATGAACATCAATTAATTAATCCCTCAAAAGGAGGTGAAGAGAGGGACATCAGTGTCTACTGATTACATGAAGACAATAAGTCTATTTCATCCATTATCGGACCTCAAAAAGGTTGTAGTAGCTTTTGGAAATTATTATTTGATGGTTCAAGGAGTAAACATGGATTTGATGCAAGTGCAATACTAGTATCCCCCTCAATTGACAAATATTTCTCTTCTTATAAGTTCAAATTTAGTTGCTATTGTAATGTAGTATAATATGATTACCTTATCGAAGGACTTTAATGGGATAATAAGAAAGGAATCAAGTAATTACAAGTTTATAGGGACATTGAGTTGATAGTGCACTAGGATAAAGGCCAGAATATCACCAAGAATCCCCTAATGAATTATTAAAAACATAAAGTGTGGGATGTAATTGAGGATTTTGAGGCATTTAACATCCAACCAATACCAAAAAACCAAAATCAACATGCTAATATGTTGGTAGATGTGGGATCTCAATTTTATATCCCAAATAAGTTAAAAAAAGACCAAGTTGTAGCCACATGCCAAAGTGGTGGTAAGACCATCAGTTCTAGATAATGAAACTCATTGGTAGGTCTTTGAGAATGATAATAAAATTGCCTATTTATTGTAGTAGGAATTAGAATTCTCTTCAATGAACTAATAAAATTTTCAACTTCAATATGAAGAGCAAATAGATCAATTAAGATCCAATAATCTTCCTAAAGGGCTTGTCACCCTTAAAGGTCTTTTCCATGAGGAAGATCATATGAGAAAAGATAAGGTAATGATGTTAACTAATGAATAGAACTATGAAGGAGTCCTTATCTTCAAGAACAAGCTCCTCAAAATTGGAAAGGTAAGCACTAAAGCTAAAATACATGCTTTCATATAACTTTGTAAAGAATTGTAAAAATATTTGTTTGGTAATATAGTGACTTGAGAGATTTTGATCCCAAGTTGGCCCAACACCCTATATAACTAGAGGGTAATGCCAATCTTGATAAGTAGAAGAAGAGGCCTATAAACCCCAAAATTCAAGAGATTATGAGGAAATAATTGACAAAGTTAATTGAATCTAAGATCATCTTTACCATAAAGCACTTCTCATATGTAGATAATTTGGTGCCTATCAAGAAGAAGAGTGGGGAAATTATATTGTGTGTTGACTTCAGAGACCTAAACAGGATATCCTTGAAGGATCACTATCCTTTTCCATCTATGGATCAACTTCTTTAGATAGTTATCAATTCAAAATTCTTCTCCCTTTGGGATGGATATTTAGGTTATAATGTTAGTAAGAGAAGAAGATCGATATAAGATTTCATTCACCACAAATTGGGAATCATATGATTACTAGAGGATTCCTTTTAGATTGTAAAATGTTCGAGAAACCTTTCAAAGAGCAATGAACATGGATTTCAAAGGGTTATTGAATCAAATGGTGCTAGTCTACTTGGATGACATCATAGTTTTGTCCAAAAAAACTAGTGGGCACATGGACCATATAAGGTTGATCTTCCAAAGATGTAGATAGTATAAGATCTCTTTAAATCCCAAGAAATGTGTGTTTTCTATTCATGAAGGCAAACTTTTATGTCACATTATCTCAAAAGAGGGATTATCTATTGACCTTGATATAATAAATGTTATCTTAGCACAATTCCTACCCAAGCACAATAAAGGAATCCAAATATTCCTTAGAAAAATAAACTTTGTGATAAGGTTTATACCTAGTTTTGCAAAACTAGTGAAACCCATCAACATCATGTTGAAAAAGATCCAAGTATTTACTTGTTTAAATTAAGGTAGGGTAGTATTTTAGGCCATCAAGCAGGACATTACCCAAGCACCCTTAATCATGAGTATTTATTTCTCAAAGGATTTCATATTGTACCCCTTCACCAATGTTGATAACATACCAGCTATGCTGATGCAAAAGAATGGTGAAGGACTTCAGTAGCCAATTACCTTTTTTAGTCAAGGGCTAGAGGGATATGAAGTGAGCTATAATTTCATATAAAATTAGGTTCTTATAGCTTTAAGGAGCCTAAATAAGTTTATACTAATGCTCTCTAACATTAAGGTTCATCTTATGGTGTCTCATCCTAGATTGAGGGACTTTCTCCTTAGCAAGGATTTGAATGAGAAAAGAGTAGGCTGGACTACCAAGGTCATTGAGTATGATGTAGAGATTAAATACACCAAACTAATAAAAGGTAAAGGCTTGTGTGAGCATATGGTGTAGGATATTCAAAAAGACAAAGAAGTTGTTTTGATGACAAAAGACAACTCACAAATAGATGCACCTCCACTTCATAATAGCTAGATCCAAGATATGACACATTTATTGATGATAGGAGAATGCCCCCAAGGTTTAGACAAAGAAAAAAAGTTATTTTAGGCTTCAATACATACCTTATGCATTAGTTGGTCATGTTACTTTTATAAAGGACCTCAATGGGGTACTTATTACGTGTATTGGTGGCAATCAAATGATAAATTTCTTAAAATAGTTTCATTAGGGACTTGTAGGAGGCAATTTTACTCCAAGAAAAACAATAATAAAGGTATTGAGATCTGGATATTATTGGCCTATCCTTTTTAAATATGCTTATGCATGGGTCAAAAATGCCAAAAGTGTGCTCTATTTACAAGAAAGTTCCACTCAACCCAATTTAGGTGCAGAAACCCTTCATACAATGGGGGTTAGACTTCATAAGGATGATGAATCCACCTTCTAGTGTATGACATAAAGGGTAATCACTGCAAATTACTACTTCACCAAGTGGGTGGGATAAATTGCCTTGAAGGAATCCAATGAATTCATAGTATTGGACTTCTATGAAAACATAGTAACTAGTTTTGGTGTCTTCGCTACTATAATTTTAGATAATGCCTTAACATTTAAGGGCATGAAGAAAAGTTAATGGGAACTTAAGTTGGGCATCTACCTTATCACATCTTCTAACTACTACCCCCAAGGTAATGGACTAGTAGAGTTCATAAACAAGAACTTGATAAGGATTATCAAGAGGACCATGGAAGAGAATCAAAGAGTGTGGCATACAAAACTAAGGATAACCCTATGCACTGATAGAGTGAATCTAAAAGCTACCATTAGAAATTGTCCATATGTCCTTGTATATGGAAGGTAATCTAAATTTCCCATATCTCTTGAACTAATTATTTTTCAGTTATCCCATTAGCTTGAGTTGATGGAAAATTATCATATGATCATGAGGATGGCAAAGCTCATGGAGATTGAAGAAAGTAGGGACCTTATAATGAAGACATTAGATTCACATTAAGATTAAGTCATGAAATACTTTGACAATAGAGACACTGTAAAGGACTTCAAGGAAGGGGACCTAGTCCTAAAATTGGTCTCACATAAGGCCAAGCTAATAAATCATACCAAGTTTAATATCTTGTGGAGCTATCCTTATTTGATCTATGGATGTAAATAGGATAATGATTTTTAGCTTGCCCAACTAGATGGAGAGGTATTACCCATCCCAGCCAATCACATTCATTTAAATCCTTGTTATTAAAAGAGTTTTTAGCTATTGTATGATATTGTATCTAGAGTAACTTTCTATTCTTTCCTCTATGTGCCTTGTGTGCATTTCCTTTCAGTTGTGTGTTTCCTTTTCAATAAGTACCTTGGGCATAGTTATTTGTTTCACTTTTTTTTTCTTTTTTTCTTCAAGATGATGTTTTAGAAAGGGTCATCCTTGCATTATTATCACATTATTTGAGAGGAAAGATAGTGAATCCATGTACCCAATAGATGAGTTTAAGGCCACTAAGTCTTTATATATTAGGCATGCAACCCTAGGATATTACCATAAATGTTGGCCAAATTTGGCCCACATAAGGATCTATTGTCTAAAAATGGTTTGAATAGATGAATAGATTTCTATATGGAATGAGTGGTCCAAAGATCAAAAGTCACTCATAGAGATTTTGAAACACTTTAGGCAAGCTTAAAGTGTGTTTTATTGATCTTGGAGAAGCAAGTCTTGAAATAGGTCTAGAGTTGAAAAATAAAGAAAACCAATAGGTTTTCATGGTGTTTCAGTCATTAAAAAAAATGAATCACATTTCACAAAGTCTTATAAGTCTATTGTATGATTATAAAAAAGATAATAGTTCAAGCATAAGTCTCAATGAACTAGACTATCAAGAGAGTGTCATGTAAAAATGAACTAATCAGCTTGAACATGCATTTAATAAGTATGCTTATAAAATCTCTTAGGGCCAAAATAAGATATGGACATGAAGTTATTCATGCCTAAAGAATGTTCTAAACATTTCATAACTTGATGATTTGTCTATATCAAGTTATAAATCTTTAAATTTAGACTTACAGAGTGTAACATACATGGGGATGCCAAGTTAAGATTCATGAAATAACCATTTTAATATAAATATCCCTAAGGTGAACATGTGAGTTACAAGTATCTAGATCTTAGGAGCTAATATGAAGATCTAACAATGAGCAAGTAATCTATGATGTTAGTAGGTCCCAAAGATCTAATGGAGCATGTGCAATCATATAAAATAGATCGATCTTGAGCATGAAGTTAAAGATTTAGCATAAATGAGAAATTTCCAAGTGGAAAGATCTTGAGTACCTGAACAAAGATCCAATATTATACATCAATTGATAGAGTCAGTGGGTCTAGGCAAATCAATGGTATGCATTAATTCTACAAAGCATATCAATGGAGAATAAGAAGTCAAAAGGTTAAATGATCTCTAGGATGAATATGCAAGTGAAAAGTGTCTTAACCACATTATACTAGCATAAGATCTATAGCTAGTATTCATTCATACTAAGAAAGATTGATGGTGCACATGAGGTTAAAAATTCAACAAGATATTTTGGAATAAATGCAGAGCTGATAGTTAGCACAATATGAGAAGTCTAGATCAAGATCGATGGCTAACAATGAAGGTTAAAGGTGTCATAATTTCATAGCCTAGATTGAGATTTATGATTTATATCAAAAGTTGAAGTTACGAGACTTTGACTGAAGGTCACAACATGATCCAAGATGAACCAAAGCATAGTTTTTAGGATTAAACATCACCATTAAAAATTAGTAAAGGAATAATAGGTCCTTCAAGGCCTAATATAGAGACTAAAGATGGACTAGTGGTTATTAAAGCAAGACTAAACATCTATGGATCTCATCAATATATTGACTATATGTAAACCAATAATTTAGATTGGTTTTCAAATATATAGTAATATCTATATTCAAGTAGGAGTGGGGGAAGATGTGTAATCATGGAGAAGTGTTTCATCTATTGACATGGTCATATTTTTGACAAATAGGTACTTATAATCACTAAAATTAGACTTAGGCATGGTTTTGTCAAATCTATGGATATAAGGCCTTTCCCTCATAATGAAGCAAGTGAAGATGGTGTAGAGTCCCAAGATGGATATCTAGTGTTTAGATAAAGTAGCTATAGTATTTAATATATTTTTAGGGTGCCTAAGGGTTTTCCTTCACAATTAGGATCATGACTCACCACCTTTGGCAATTGTTATCTTCTAGTGCATTTTTCTCAGCTAATGAGAAGATTTGGGGGCTATTAGGACAAATATAAATCTAACTTATCGATATAGAACTAGTGTTGATTTTATAAAAAAAAGTGGTATCTCAATTAATTAATCTAGTACTCCTTATCCATATTCTCTCTCCCTTTCTCATATATTACCCATTCTTTCCATTTCATAAAAGTAGGCTCTTAATTTTTTAGAAAAAAAGTCTCTCTCAATTTTGATAAAAAATATCTCAATTTTGGAAGAGTACAGACTCTCATTTGATAAGGCTATACCCTATTAAAACTTGTATGAGATACCTCTTAAACATAATAAATATTTAATTTACCTATCTCTTGATTTTGAACTATGTTCAGTAAGCTTGTGCATGATGTCATTGTGAAGGATAATCTTTCATGCCCATTATCCTTCTTTATTAAATGTTTTAGGGTGTTTTATAATTGATTGTAGGTCTACATTTTTTTTCTTTCTACCATTAATGTAATATTGGTGTGAGTCTTGGAATTCCTTTTAGCTTCATTCATTGTTTCTTGAACCTAGTGTATGGAATACTTATGCAATTATCTATATTTTGAGTTTGTGTGAGTTAGTGCTATATTATGCTTCTTTAGTGTATATTTCATGCATGTGTGAGTTCTCACATAATTTTGTGCATCAAACTTTTATACTTATTAGGTGCCCTTTACCCCTTCTCTAACTCTTTCCTCAGTGAAAACATTAATATAGGTGATACATCAAGAGGAATTTGTCATTATCTAGAGGTTTAAACCCACCATAGGTGACCTAGAACCTAGGGTTGTTTCCATAGTATATCTCAACTAGAGAGCACCTAAAGAACCCTCTCCAAGGGTGTAAATTGATGCTACAAAAATTCCGTCTCCTCCTCTCCCCTTAGGTCTCTCACATGTCTACCCCAAAATGTGGACACCACTATAGGAGCCACTAAATGAGGGAGTCTAAAATATCCTAGCAAGCATGCCATTAGATATAACTCTACCCCCAACTCTAGTGCTACCATATTACAACTTGGCCAAACTATCATGATGTGTGCATAAAAATTCTAGATGGTATTTTATCACATGACTATCTATAATGCTATCATGTGGGGCATGACCCACAAAACCTAATCCTACCTCCATCTCAACACCCAAAGTAATCAATCATCTACCACATGGGGTAACCTAGCTAGTTAGTACATTATGAACCTCTCATATATCTAGGCATTCAATAATATCACTAGCCCCATGGTATTATACCCTATAGATATTATCCCATAAATATCATGTAGGAGATAAAACCATATAATAGAAACTAGGTCATAAAGTGCACCTACCCCAAAATTGATTGACACAAGGATATCAAATATAACAGTACCTTACCATCTGACTTATGACAAAACACTCATACCATCAAAATTCTTATCACCACCTTCAATATATAAAAACTTTAACTTATATAAACATCAAAAAGGCTCACCTTTAGCCTCAGATATATCCTATCTAAGCATGTTACCCATTAGGCTAATGCTCATCTCTCCTCCTTTCCATCTAGTACCCCCCATGTTCATAGGTGTCCTCCCTATTATAAGTTTAAGTATATCATTAATATTGTCTAATATGATACCCACCTTGATTGTATCCCCATCTACCACCCACCTAAATGTATTAGTCAAGAGATCTTAGACTCCTAAGAACATGACTACTAAATCTACACCCAGTGGCACTCAACAGATCTCCATGAAACCTCCTAAGCTAGTGTGACTAACCTAGCTTGTTCATCCACTGTCAACCATTCTAATATATTTGGTAGCCAAGAATAATCCACTAATATACAAAATATATGGCACCCCTCTAACCATAAAATAACAAAAAAAAATGTATTAGACCTCTATGTCACTTATAATCAAATACATTCTTTTTAAATTTTTACAAAAAATAAACTTAATTTGCCTTAATATATCCATTTTTGACCAATTTAACCTATTCTTAGTTTAATTATCCATTTAAATAATAATTTTTTAAAAATGGGCCTCACACATACTATTTTAGCTAGTTTCCCACATTTTAGTACTATACCAGCCACTTATTCACATACCAAGTTGACCAAATAGTATTGGGTTGACCCTTTAGACTTAATCAACTAAGTGGACCCTTTCATTTCCCCCTTAGTACTATGTCTATAGATTGGATTAATAAACTAAGTAATCACAAGGGTATTAAATCATCACTCTTCATCAACAAACTAAGCCAACACATACCTACTAAGTCAGTAGTGTAAAAATCTAATTTTCAATATATTAGGTTGACTAAGTCAACCTAGTTGGTTCAAATTGCCAAGTTTTTAACTTGTTTCTAATAAATAACTTGAAAATTTATTAATTTTATTCTTTTCTAACCCATTTACCTATTTGGCCTCTAATACCCTTATCAACCTTTTGGGGTTCATTTCAGTTTATTTAAATAGTTTAAATTACAAATTTATATAAAATTCTTAATTTTCAATAAAATACTCAAAACAAGTTTGAACTTATTAGATGCCTACATGTGCTGCACCTATTGTGTCCATTAGGCATCCTCCTCATCTTAGCTCTCATCTCCTCACCATCTTTCCTCTTTTTTTATTTTGTTTGGTCTCTCAGAGCTCTATTTTTCTCTCATAATAAGTCAAACAATACAAATGACTTTATTTTCACCATATTTAAAGTTAATATTCATAATTATTTACCTTTTAAGTATTTACCATCATATTCCTTGTTTTTATAATATCTTTGTTTTTACTCAGATTCCACTACTGTATGCCTATATTCGAATCTTTTTTATTTTTCTTTGTTTTTTGCACTCATCTCTATATGTTTACCTAATGTTATTCATATTGATACCTTCACTTATCTTTTATTCTCATTATTTTATATAAAACTAAGGTAAAAAAAGGTATTTATTTTTATATTATTTCCTTACATTTATCTTATTTTATCCTTACTATATTTTATTTAGCATCAACATTATGTGTCATCATGTTATATTCTTGAAGCACCATCTCATGTTACACTTATGTGACACATGATGAGCTTCAAGTGGGGCATATGCATACACATAATATTTTAAAACTTTTATCACTTACTAATGCTCTTTATCTTATGGGAAACAATCGAGTCTCAATATGTCTGAGTGCATGCCTTAAGGGGCACACCAAGAAAGGGGTGGGTAGACTATTGGTACTTCACAAGATTTTTGTCCCTTTTTCCACTTGTTATATACACACTTATATCCTAAAAACCATTCCCATAATATTTTTATTCTCTCTTTTATACTCCTCTAGTCATTTCCCACCTTCCATCCCCCTTTTCCTAATGTAAAACCCATTTTAACACTTTATAGTACTAGGTCAACTGGGTCGACCCTATCAACCAAAACTTTTAGAAGGTCTTAGGGTAAAATCTACATATATATAGAAGATAATTTCATCATATTTTGAGAATATAAGAATAATTAAGAGCTATTTCACATCTACTTATCCACCATTATACTTGAGGAGAAATATTAGGGTTTCATACTTTCTTTGGAGATACAGATCTTGTCTTGTGGATAATTATTTTAGATACATTAATAGGTTATGTATCCTAGAGATTATTTATCCTTGAAAACCTTACATACAAAAATAACCTCTTTCAAATCACCTTCTCCAAAGGATAGATTGAGGCTCAATGTATTTATCTTAAAAGGTAAGTATTCCTAACTTTGTTTTTCCTTTGTAAGAGTAGATAGATATGCATTTATACTTTTCTTACAAACATTATGATCACATATACATTGATGTGAGTACATGTATTCTATTCATGTTTACTTTTATTTTTTATTACCCCCACTTTATGCCACATGGTTTGGTGAGTACTAGATTAGACTTTAATTTACTTGTTATTAGTTTAGTGAATATGAAAATATAGGGCTCAGTTAGGGTTATTTCATTATTGTGCTTGACTGGAGGCTTTAAAACCCTCCTTAATATTATCATTGTGTTAATATATCCCCTAATTGGGTCTAGTGGATCCACATATTAGTCATGTTCCTAAATACCTAATGCATCCCCAATTAAAATTTTAAGTAGGATCTATCTTCTCTGAATTAGGATTGATTTATAGACTTGATGCATTTTTTATTGTTTACAATAACCATGTTTTCTTTTTCCATATTATGACATATATGATAAGAGTTAGAGACGTGCATTATCTATCTGTTTCAAATAATCATTGAATTGAGCTTGAAATGTGAATGAAGTTGATAAAGTAATTTCATCTACCTTAGTTTGGGCATTGATAAAAGGTGTAACATCATTTATATTTGATATTTCAAATGTAATTGAGAAGGGTAAATAAGATGTATGGTTCCTATATATTTTACTTGAAGCATGTAAAATTTAATTTCATATAGTGCACTTATATTTATTTAATTTGATAATGAAGTATAAAAATTAGTTCAAAAGCTGGGATCACATTCAAATAAAAAATTACCAATAAGAGGTTCTTTTGGCATTATATTGTTAATTTGATTTTTTGGAGTTAGATAAGAGTAAGAGGAAAGATAAGATAATGTATCTAATGTATCCTCATGTTCATTTGTATCATCATGATCATAATAATCCTCATATCCATCATTCTAACAATAATCATCATCATCATTATAAATGAAGTCATTATTATGATCTAATGTACAATCTTGAAAATTATTCCATTCATTATTATAATCATGAGATAAACTTAAGAGTGCATCAAGTGGATGAGGGGTAGAAGAATTTTTAGATGATATTTTGAATATGCCAAAGAATATAATGTAAATAAGGATTACTAAATACACAATAGGTAACATATAATCTAACATAAGTATGTGTGCAATGTGAGAATATGTTGAACAAAGTTTGTAATAGAAAATATGATTATTATTGAAACCCTAATTGTTAATGTTTTGTATATAGTGACCTAATATGTGGATCTAGGGTTTTGATTTTAGGGTTATGTTGTAAATTTTTTAAATTAAATTAAATAAATAAAACCCTGGGATAATATTATTTAAATTATCTAGGTTAGACCAAAAAAATAGAAAAAATAGATTTTGTAACCATAATTTAATGTACCAAATTTAGAGAAGGCAAACCCTATGGAAAATTAGGGTTTTAAAGTAATATTCAAATTAAGATGTGTTTACCAAATGTTTTAACCTTTTAGGGTTTTACTATGTAAATCATATGATAGATTAAATGGATGGGTCTATTGTTAATCTAGAATAAAATTGGAATATTTGATTTTATGGAAATTTCCTAAAATAGTAATCACAATGAAAAATGGAAGTTATCTAGATATACACAGAGTTTTTCATAGATCAAGTTACTAGAGATGTCTAAGTAGACATAGAGGAATATTTCATTTTTTGAATATATTTTTAGATTTAACTACATAAAATAGTGATCTTATTAGCAAAATAACTCCATGTGGCACTAGTGTCCAATTCTAGTGCTAATGTCCTTTTTATAGTGACTATTTGTAACTTTTAGTAAAGCAATGAAATTTTCTAGATGTTCTGTAGGTGATTATGTATTTCACAAGAGCTCGTTGTGTCACTATTTTGGATAAATCTTCTCCAAACCCTAATTAATGCCTACATACATGAAATAATAAATTAAACAAATTCAAAAGGAAAGGAAAAATTAGGTTGTCGGATGTTATGATCATGTGGAGTAAAATCCATATTACCTTGGTCATTACCTATATTAACCACAAAGCTAAGGGTCTCAGATTTCATGTAGCTCTCTCTTAGGGAATATACACCATCAAATTGAATGGTATGATAGAATGAATTTCTCCTAAGCCCTTCTTTGATCAAGAATGCAAAAGTATAAGTGTGAAATTTTAGTAGTATGTATATTATTTAAGCTATACTAATGATCATTTTTTTGTAAATAAGTTCCAAAATATTAAATGTTAGATTTAAAATGCCTCACAAGGCTGCTTCTATAGAAATATATATTTTTAAAATATAATACATTGTTTACTAGCTGACAAGTCATGAAAAATATATAAAAACATAAGAGAAGAGTCATGAGGGGGGTTAGGAATCAAAGATGGGTTAAAGGGCCCATGATTCACTAAATCCACAAGTTTAAATTAACACTATGTGGCACAATTGTCCTAAAAAATTGTGCTAACGTCCTAAGGCTCAAAATAGATCAAAAATCAAGTACAATAGGTTAGGGCCCCCTGGGACTGGGAAAAGGTGACCTGTGACTATTTGGGATTTCAAAAATAGGAAAAATAAGACACGAGAAAGATAAAAAGACTCAAAATGACCAGGTAAACAAGGAATATAACCATCACTAGACCCTTATGTGAAAGAGAAACAACATACATATTACTTGTGGTTATTTGACCAAATTAGGGTGTTTACACTATCTTAGTTTTATAAATTTAGTATATGGTACATCTAAGTTTAGCACATTAATTAACCTACTGTAGATATGATATTAACTCTTTTACCCTATCATTTCTATATCCTTAACCCTAAAAATACATATGTCAAGCATCAAAGATACTATAGTGACTAATATTTCACCTATACATACTCCTTAGTAGTACCACCAATTTCTTGTAATAGGTTTTGAGTGGGGAGATTCATATTATCATCCTTTGGATGAGATCATAGGATTATGTTTCCTTAACATTAAAAATACTAAAAAAACATTAAAATATATAAAAAAACACTTTTGGCACTTACATGATCTATTGGATCCTTGACATATATGTGTTAGTTCTATATTGAGGACTAACATAACATTTACTCCTACATACACATACTCATGTATACATAGATACATGATAAATTTATGGGTTTTGGGCCTTCCCCCTACTCACATCATCAAGATGTTAGGTGAATCCATATTCTATGATATTAATATACATATGTTATATGATGCAATGATCACTTTATAGTATCATGTTTGAGCGTACATATGTACTTATAGATGCATATTATCCATAATTATGCACTACATATGGTACTTGACATGATATGTACTTAATATTTTTTTGATAACACAATCGATCCATGGGCCATTATGACATGTCTATGCTGGTTACTTATGTTTTTCCTTTACACACTTCCTTGAGTATTTTTCCTTGATATTGTCTTGATGTTTCAAACATTTGAATATGCTCCATTATATATATACCATGTGCCTATGATTACCTTATTTGACATTTGAATATGTCATTGTATTCTATGGATATTTGAATATGTCATTATTTACCTTTATGTAAATCTGACTACGTCATGTCCATTTTATTTCATAATATTTGGGCATGGCCCTTATTTATAGTCTTCTTTGACCATTGCCTTTTGACTTATTTTTAGTGCTCTTATTTGTGTGCTTATTTATTTTTTGAGCTTATAATATTAATATATAGACATTTTCATTATATTTACCATGTATGTTAGGTCTATATCACGTTACAACTACCTTGACATATTTCCTTATATATGCTACATGGTTACATTCATAGATTTACAATTATCTTACCCTTTTGAGGTGAGATAGATACCGAGTAATATTTTTCCCTCAACTCAAAATGAGGAAATATTAGTTGGGGAATGTCATGGTAACATGGATTCCACATTCTTCATAGCTTATATATTATAGTGGGGGCATACTTTAGAAGCATGTTCTCCACATTCACACAATATATGGTACTTATACTAGCTTTTAGATTCATTGGGGCATGTCATACGATATGGATTCCACACATTCATTTAGTATGGTACTTATAATTCACAAATTCAGTGGTGGCATGCTTCCAATGCATGTCCTTCACACATATTTAGTTTTTAGCATCTATAGTTTATAATGAGGGAATGTTTTGGGAAAATTTCCTCCAAATAAGTAATTATATCAATTTTAAATTTTTCCATATATAGTGAAGGCATGTTTTGGAAGTATGTCCTCCACACTTACACACTTACCCAAATTGGCCAAATCACATAGTTATATGATTCATCTTCATAGTTTTGGTAGAACTATATACATTGGTACTATTGTTATACATAGTTTCAACATGAGACATATCTAAGGTTCATATACTATGTAACACGTGCATAATATTTAAAAATGAAAATAAATTTTTGATTTCAAAATTATTGCATGTATTGATACCTAATGGAATTTTATGAACTTTAGAAAGCCAATCTACTATAGTAGTTGGTTCACCTTTTGGCATGGTTGGGGTGAATAAATCACTTAATATTTTCAAGTTTTAGTTTGGACTTGATCATCCAAACTTACCATATTATGAGTATCATTATGTTGAAAAATTGATATAATATCAACTACCAGGTGACAACTCAATTTTACTCTAAAGTTGGGGTCATGTGCCTTCCAACCCCGCCCCCCCCTCTCTCTCTCTCTCTCTCTCTCTCTCTCTCTCTCTCTCTCTCTCTCTCTCTCTCTCTCTCTCTCTCTCTCTCTCTCTCTCTCTCTCTCTCCATATTTATCCTAATCTAAGTTTTAGATCCTTAAAATGATACATATTTTGAAAAACCAACTTTCTAATAGGTAAGGTGGCTACATCAACACACATATGCACTCCTAAATATTTATCTTTAAATTTTAATCTATTTTAGTTAATTTTGACCCATATTATATGCATTTATTATACAATTTAAGATATTATTGTTTGCAAGTTAGTCACAAGGAAATAACTCAAACCTAATTCTAGAAAAGCACTCAAACCTAGTTCTAACAAAGAAAAGGTGTATATACACACCCAATTACTTATTCCTTGAATTTTAAAAATAAATTTAATTACCACATTAAAGGGGGGAAATTTTAGATGATATTATATGATTATGTAACACCTCAATCTTGTAAACTTGGTAAACTCATTATTTCAAATTGTTTTCACTTTTCTACATTCAAAGGAAGTAAGAAACTAAAGAAATGGTCTAGCGTTAGATGTTACCCGGATGAGGTCTGCGCACCATTATCCAGACATTGAGGGGACTCCTCTTTGACTATGGAGGATGACACCTGCAGAAGAAAGAGACTTGGATAAGAAAATTGTTAGATGGATGTAAGGTGGACTGCCAAGCCAAAGCTCGGTCTCAGAAGTGCAAAGGCTTCCTTCTGGGATGACAGTCCACTGTTGATAAGATAATGTCTGATAAAGATAAAAAGTGAAAGACTAAGCAAAAGAAATAGAAATAATGCATACCTGAATGATGCTATTGGTCTGGTCATAGTCACTGACGTCGGTTAGTCTATCGATGTCAGTTGGTCAAGTCTGCCGACATCAGTTAGTCTGTCGATGTCAGTGGGGGCAGTGAACCTGATGGCCAGTGTCGATTGGGGCAATAGTCTTTGGATGAGCTCTGGTCGGGTCTGTGGTCTTTGGATGAGGTCTAGACGAGTCTGGATAGGTTTTAGAGCTACAGAATGGTCTGAGAGGAGTCTGGGTCTGGTCTATGTAGGGATTAAGGGCAGAGAGTATAGCTGAAAAAGGGGACCAGAGGATAGGGGTGATAAGGATATGGGAAGGCCTCTCAGCCTTTTTAGGAGGGAGTCAAGTCTGGTTTAGTTGATAGTCTGGTCTAGGTGGTGTTATTAATTAGAAGCAATAACTATAAAACATAATGAAAACACAAAATAAATACCTACCTATGGCTTAATGAAGGAGTGTTGCAAACTGGTTGCTGATGCTGCTATGCCTGCAATGTGATCTCCTATTGCTGATGTTTGGTGCACCTAAGAGAGAGAGAGAAAGAGGTCTAATTTGTGTTTGGGGAGGACTAGAAGATTGGTTGATTGAAATTGAAGATTGAAGATCATATTGAAAGAAGGTTGGATTGTGAAGATCCTAGATTAAAGATCCTACATCTGGGGTGTTGAACACAGTTTTAAAGGCAACTGATGCCGGTAGAACCACTGATGTCGGCCGACTGTTGACCGATGTTAGCAGCTGAAGAATGGGGATAGAGGCTAATTTTAGCCCTCTGCCCATTCTTACAAGCTGTCAGGGTCAAATGTCATGGGAAAATGGTCGAGAGGGGTTTAAATGAGTGCGAGAGGAAGGGTTAAGATGAGATTTAGGTCATTAAGGCATGGCATGGGGTGAAGAATGGAATCTAAGGATAGGCATCCTAGGGTGGTGAGGTGTCATGTGTGATAGAAGGATTTATTAATTTAAAATAAGATAATTATTTTAAATTAATAAGACATAGGTTAGGCATGGTTAGAAGTGGAACGAGATGAAAGGCGACCAAGGGGGAGAGAAGGGGAGGATGACCAAGGAGTAAACACAATTTTAGTGTCTACATTTGCCCCTTTTTGTCTTGTTGGTTGTTCTTGACAAACTGTAGGACAAAAATAGGAGTTGGTTGCCCCAGGTGTGGGATAAGGTTGATTTTATCCTGTTGGTTGTTCGAATGAACTGCAAGAAAAAAATTGGAGGTTGATTGGACTAGATGTGGGATCAGGTATTCCCCCTCAAAGTGGGAGTCGAGGGAAGGGAACCTAAAATCGGGTGCCAATTTGATAGAGAGTGGATGGAAAGGGTGAAGTTGGAGTGAGAATACTGCAATAATCATGATTACACATATACCACTTCATGGGATGGTCAAGTCAAATTGTCACAGGTCGAGGGTTGAGGAGTGCCAAAATTGAAGTAACCAGGCCCTAGCATTTAGTCATAGCTGATTGGGTTACTCAATCCAAGTTGTAGCTCTAATGTTCATTGTGTTCCAAGTATCCTGGGCTCAAGAAGTGCTCCTGGAAACATGAAAATGTCACAAGTAGTGGGGATCAACCGGCTTGTGATCCTATACTTGTGAGGGTCGCGATATGAGTTGTGGACAATTTTGCTAACCATTCATGAGGTAGCACACATACAATCAAAACAACTAAGGCAAAGTTGTCTTGGAAGTGGTCGTGGTCAGAGGAGATAGTCTTGATCTCCATGGTCATTGGTCGAGTCGAGTCGAGATGGACAAAGGAATGGCCGAGCTAACCTCAGAAGACCCCATGTCAACTGAGTGCTACCTACATAGCCCTTGTGGAGGGCCTCAGGCCAATGTATTTCTCCCTAAAAGGGAGGAAGAGGGTCGGTTGTGGATGGGTTAGATGAGGTTAAGTCATGGTCAAAGCTTGAAAGTTTGGTTTCGTCAGGTTAGGTCATGGTCAAAGGTAAGATGGTTTATTCATTAGATAGACGAACAAATGGATGTGGTCGAGCTAACTCCAGAGGATGTCATGAACTCTGAGTGCTACCTACATAGCCCCTGTGTTGAGGGCCTCAAACCAATGTAGTTCAGACAAAGAGTCAAAGTGATTGATGATTGGTTTTAGTCATGTGTTGAAATGATGAGGGTAAGATGATGTTACAGCCTTTTCCATGTGAGGTGATGGTGTATTCTGTAACATTGGCTAAGTGGTCTTTCATCCCTATAAATTTTCCATATCGGTGATGGATGTATGCTAAAAATGAATTGAGATGATTTATGTTTTAGCAAGTAATGGTTTATGCCTGACATAAATTATGTGGTCGATAGTTTCCATGTGTATTAGTTTCCATAGAAGCTATGTGAAATGGATTATGTCATGTTGGTCTGAAAATGTTCAGTTTGGTTTGGTTGAGTTGGAAAAATGATTTGGTTGAATGTGACCAAAGGTATAAGAAGTGAAAGGTGCATTGCTCTTTCATTGACAAGGACCATAATGATTGCATGGATAAGGGTTTTTGAAAACAAAAGCCCCATTCATGCATTACGTCATTTGACCAGTGTTTGTGTTAGAGAAGCAATCGAATCACTTGATGTTAAGTGAGCTCAAAATCCCTTGAGTATGTTGGGGTGATAGGTGTGATGTGATAGATGGAAGGACGGGGGAACCCTTTTTGGCAAGAACAACTTTTCCCCTTTTATAGGTGACCCCGAGAATGACTATAGACAAGTCCATGACTTTATAGTTTTGTCAGTCTATTTTTTTTTTTTTTTTTTTTTTTGAGGCAGACCGATCGATGCAAGAAGTCTACGAGGGGATGTTGTCTTGCTTTGTGGTCATGTTGTGAAGTTGATTGATGTGGGAAGCTTTTGAGATAATGTTGTGTATGTAGCAAAATTTAGGCATAGCAATCCTTCGAGGGAATGGTCTATATTTTACTTTTGTATATGCTTTTGATATGACTTTAGCCTAGTTATCCTTCAAGGGAGTAGTCTAGTAAATACAACAATGATGATGCAGTTGTCCTTCAAGGGAGCATTCTACATTTATAGTTTATCACCTTGGAATATGCATCCTAGTTTTATATTTTTTTTTGATTTTTTTGATTTTTTGACTGGACTTTGGTCATGGACTTGACTATAGAGGTTTAGAGGGTTTCCCTTTTATTAGGACAAAGCATTCATGCTTGAAAAAAGGGTTAATTGATGTTTACAGTGTTGAGGGTTGAACGGGAATAGGAATAACTATGATAGGGATTGCTCAAGGGATCGAGCTCAAGTTAAACGTCAGGTGATTGAGTACGTGACTAATAGTAGACTGGTCAAAGATGCAAGGCATTAAGGGGCTTAGGTTTTGATAAGTCCCTGACCTATGATTGTGTGATGATGTAAGGTCTAAATCAATTAGGAGCAAACTTGTCCCATTTGCTTTGTTCCAAATTGGCCACATGTTGGAGATGAGTGGTTAAGGTTAAATGTTTGGTCGAGGCTTGGTTGAGGCTTGGTTGATATTTGGTCAATGTTTGGACATAAAATTGGTTGATGCTTGGTCGAGGTTTGGTCGAGGCGTGGTTGAGGTTTGGTCAATGTTTGGTTGAAGTTGATCAAGGTCATGATTAAAAGGTTGGTTGATGTTTGGTCAAGGTTTGGTCGAGGTTTGGTCAAGGTCGATAGTCAGGGTAAGGTTGAATTCCCCCAGTTGCCAAGGAGAATGTTTGATAGATTTAGTTTGAGAAGGTGAGATGGTGATCTGCCAGGTTGGAGGTAGGAATCTCAAAATCACAAATGGTGACAGAGGAAATGGCTGGTAATGATTTGATTAAAGTGGCCAGTGGTTGGGGGTCATCAGGCTAGACCTCCATTGATTGTAAGGCTTGGATCAAAGTTTGATGATGCTATGGAGAGTTTTGTATGAGATCATACAAAGACATCTTCACAGGGGTTGTGTGGTGGAGTTGTTTCACCACGGAGTCGGGGATTGTCTTTGAGGATGCTGGTCGAGATGTGCCCAAGACAGTAATCTTGGGTTTTGGTTATCGTGAAGGCTTGGTAGATGGGGATGTCCAAGGGATAGAAACATGTCTTTTCCCTTTATCCTTTTGGGTTGGTGAGCTAGTGGTCAAGTTGACTATGTTGATTTCAAATAATGGGGTTAAAGGTGGTGAAGGGACCATAGTCTGGTGTTGAGATCCTGATTTAGGTGATGATGTTTGTGAGGCATGTGATTCTGTCAAAGATTTGGAAAAGGGATAGTCAAGAGGATCCTTGATGAGAAGGGTATCCTTTTTCTGGTGTTGACGAATGACAGCTTTAAGAGTGTAACAACACTCAGTGTCATGTCTTGGTGTGTGATGATAGTGACAAAATTTAGTGTTGTCGAACCAAGATGGTCTTGATTCGAGAGTTGATGAGTGTGAAGGTGAGGAGGTATGGGAAGCATGGGATGATATTGAAGGTTTGTTGATAATATGGTTAAGAAGAAGGGTGTCTTTCTCTAAGCATTGGTGAATGACAACCTTAAAGGCACAACAATGCTTAGTGTCATGTCTCGGCATGCAATTATATGCACAAAATTTAGTGTCATCGAACTAGGGTAGTTTTGGTCCAAGAGATTGGTATGGTTTAAGAGGTGGAAGACTGATGTGAGAAGACTACAACAATTGTCATAACAACAAGGCATAAGAACTTGCCAATGGGTCTGCATGTTTTGTTGTAGTAGGGGTTAATGACCTTTGTTTTAGAGGCATAGGAGGCATTGGTCATGTTGGAGGAAATATATGTTTAATGGGTACAGGGGACAATAGAGGCAATTTGCCTCTGTGAGGTATTGGAATAGGAAGCACTCCTATTAAGGTGGATGGATGTGGGCCCAAAATAGAGGGCAATGATGAAGGTGGGGGAGGAATTCTCCAGTGTGGTTTAGTGACATTCTTTGGTTTGGTTCGAGGGCCACTATTGTGAGAGGCAAGATTAGATATGGGGTGACCATCAAGAGATTTAATTTCTTTTGGCATGGTGGATGCCTACGTGGGTTTGGGTTTAGATATGGATGGAGGTGAGTGAGATGTAGTGATCTCAAGCAAAAGGTAAGAGAAAACTATTGTTGGGTCTTCCTCAGTCAAAGTGGGTGAAGAGACAAGGTCTTCTCTTGGTGGAGAAGAAATTGGAGAATGTGGCTCCTCAAGAGGGTAGAGGGTAGGGATGATGGTGCCTTCTACTTGTAGTTGAGGAGTAGGAAGGGTATGGTCCCCCATTGGTAGGTGGAAGGATGAAGGTGAGGCTAGCGGTGCTGGTATGGTCGAAGCATCCTCCAATATAAGAGAGGTTGATGGAGAACTAATAAGAGGAGAAGGCCCTTCTACCTATGATGGATGAATAGGAGAAGAAAGCTCTTCTACTTGTGGAGGAGGTTGGTCAGGGACAAGAGACGAGACCGTACTGACTGTGTGTATATCATGCTCTTGGGAGTTATCAGCCATGGTCTAGACATTGCTTTGGCTAGGAGGATGGTTAGGAAAAGGTTGTTTGAAGATATCAATGTTTTGATTGGGTGGTGCGATCGGGTTGTCCAAAATAAGATCTCCCTTATCTATCATGTCTTGGACAATGTTCTTGAAGGTTTGATAGTTGTTTATGTCATGGCCTTGGACACGGTGATAGTGACAGAAGTCATTTTCCCTGTACCATGTAGGGATGGCTTTTGAAGGGTTGAATTGAGGTGGTCAGATTGGAGGGAGATTGAGGACCCCTTGTTTAACGAGTTTTTCCAACATGGAAGTGTATGATTCTCCTAGTGGAGTGTACTGACGTTGTATATACCATTGTTGGAATTGTTTTGTGATGCTTTGTGATGTTGAAGGGTGAGGTTGGATAGTTGTTTTAGAGGATGGTGATCTAATGACCATAGTGTTGGCCACTCCTTTGGACTTAGAGTGGGAAGAAGAAGGTCTGGAAGAAGAAGGGTCATTAGTTTTTGCATTGGTATTACGCAATTTGACCCTATTTTCTTCAATAGCACAGAGTTCAAGCTTTCGAGCCATGGTGAAAGCTTCGTCAAAAGTGCAGAATATTTGAACATGCAAGGTGGATGAGATGTGCATGGCACATGCTTGAGAGAAGAGCTCAATGAGCTTAGGTTGAGGTAAAGGGAAGGAGAGTTGGTTGATTAGGCCTCTCCAACGGGCGATAAAATTGGCTATGGATTCGTTGTCAAATTCTTTGATAGAGTATAAGTCTATGATTGAGACCTTTTTGGTGATATTGATCGAAAAGTGGTCAAGGAGAATTTGGGCTAGTTGTGTGAAGGAAAAGATAGATTGACTGGCAAGGGAGCTATACCAATTGAGGGCAAGGCCAGAAAGTGACATGGGAAACATGCGTAGTAATAATGCATCATCATGCGCTATGAGATAAAAAGCATGTTTGAATGCTCGTAGATGTTGCTGTGGGTCTTCCTTACTCTAGAAGTGAGTAAACTTAGGAAGCTCCCATTGACTAGGATACGGTCGGATTGGGACAGAGGGATGGATGGGTTCATTGCAAATGTGGTCATATGAAAGGACATTACTTGAACCAGAAATAGAAGCCTCAACACTAGACATTTTGTCCATCAGCATCTTGATGAGATTGGTTGACAGATTGGTAGATGGGGCACCCCCTAGGTTGTAAGGCACTTGGAAGGTGCTAGAAGAGGTGTATGACATATTTGGTTGTGCTTGTATAGGTGCAACATATTGATGACTAGTCATAGGGACAGAAGTGGAATCCAAGGGCGGTTGTGTCATGAAGGTAGAAGGCATAAGTTGACTAGATACTGCCAAAGGTGGTTGAATGGAAGCATTGGTAAAAGGAGAGGTAGACACTCCTACATTTATAGGTGCAAGAGTGTGTGGAGTCGAGACAATCAAGTTCTGGTATGATGTAGAACTTGGTTGAATTGCGTGTGGTTGAGGGGGTAATGAAACCCTGATGGAGGTCAGTCCAAAGATAGATGGGGAGGCCAAACTTTGCATATTGGCCATGGTCAGGTTAATGGTTAAGGAAATAGTCTGAGTCATAAAAGACTGGGTAGCAGATGGTGTTGATGTCATCACCACTTCACCCGAAAGGTCTCACATTTGGTTTCTTGTGAGATAGTGTTAGAGAGCCTTGACATTGTGGTCAAGGAGTCTCTCAAAGTTTGGGTCCCCTTTGGGGACAATTGAAAGTTGCTTGGGAGTTGGTCGGGTAGGATTTCATTTGATCTTTGAATGATACTCCATTAGAGGACTATGCATAGATGGCAAAGGTGGGGGTGGTCGTTGCCTTATGTGGTCAAGAAGAGTTCTGGTTTGACTACGTGTCAAAACCATTCAAGGTAAGAAACGGTCGAGTTCTAGAAACTATTTATTTTAGTTTTAGAAACTCAGAATGGGTGTTGGATAGCAAGAAAGCTAGGTTTTAAGCTTGCTATTTTGAGAAGAAAAATTGGATAGTGACCAATGTCAGTTGAAAAATTGATGTCGGTGATAATAGGTTGTTGATGTCGGTCAGTTAACTGATGCTGGTGAAGAAAGGTTTTCGACGTTGGTGGTAAAAACCGATGTTGGTTACTGTGTTTTCCAGAAACTCAAAAAATTTTAAAGTTTTTGAAAAAAAAGAAGAAAATGTCCTCACTAGCTCAAAAAACTAGATAGGAATAGAAAACAGATGGAGACAGGCAGACCCTAAGTGTTAAATCCTAAGAATAAACTTTTAGAATCTTCTTGGATTATGCCTTAGATGAATGTGTTTGGGAAGTTGGCTTGCAAAATGGGTCCTAGAAGAGGTAGTCTAAAGTTGGTTTCAGGTTAGTTTCAGTGCTCAAGAGTCTGTTTTAGGTTCTGTACATGGCCTGGTGCTAAGGAGCAAGCTCCCCTCACTTCACGAGCCCAGTGATAAGTTGGTCTCACTTAGCTAGTATATACTTCCCCTAGAGATTATCCTCTGCCAGAGAATAGAGTGGGCTTTCCCCTTGGTGGTGAAGTCCAAGTGGGATTGCCAGGACGGGTAAGGTATCCACTAGGTGATGAAATCCTAGTTGGACCTTGTCTTAGGTGAGTTAAGATGTTTGATTTGTGCAAGTGGTTTGGATGTGTAACATAAGTGGACTACGATTAATTCATGATGTAGTTTTAATTACTAGATGTGAGAGCTAATAATGCAAGCAAGCAGAAATGAAATGCAAAAGATTTTAAGCCCAAGTCAAAATGTGTCATTCAGATGAAAATAAGTTGAGAAAGGGTTGAAGAGTATGATTTTGACTAGTCTAAGATGCAAGAAATAAAGAAGGGTTCTTTTTAACTTTACTTATAGTGTCTTTTGGAAGAGATGGAAGAGAGAGATGCAAGGAGAGACCTAATGCACCTATATGAAAAGTATGCTTAGAAGAAAAAAGTATGAATCCAAGGAAAACTCCTAGGGTCCCACTGGGCGTGCCATAATGTTTCAAACTATTTTCACTTTTCTAAATTCAAAGGAAGTAAGAAACTAAAGAAATGGTCTAGGGTTAGATGTTACCTAGATGAGGTCTGGGCACCGTTATCCAGACATTGAGGGGACTCCTCTTTGGCTGTGGAGGATGACACCTGTATAAGAAAGAGACTTGGACAAGAAAATTGTTAGATGGATGTAAGGTGGACTGCCAAGCTAAAGCTCGGTCCTGAAAGTGCAAAGGCTTCCTTCTGGGATGATATTCCACTATTGATAAGATAATGTCTGATAAAGTTAAAAAGTGAAAGACTAAGCAAAAGAAATAGAAACAATGCATACCTGAATGATGCTGTCAGTCTAGTCATAGTCATCGACATCAGTTAGTGTACCGATGTCAGTTGGTTAAGTATGCCAACATCGGTTAGTCTACTAACATCAGTGGGGGTAGTGGGCCTGATGGCTGGCATCAGTCGGGGTAGTTTTCTTTGGATGAGCTCTGGTCAGGTCTGTGGTCTTTAGATGAGGTCTGGATGGGTCTGGATGGGTTTCAGAGCTGTAGAATGGTTTGAGAGGAGTCTGGGTCTAGTCTGTGTAGGGATTAAGGGCAGAGAGTATAGCTAAAAAAGGGGGCTAGAGGATAGGGGTGATAATGATATGGGAAGGCCTCTTAGCCTTTCCAGGAGGGAGTCAAGTTTGGTCTGGTTGATAGTCTAGTCTGGGTGGTGGTATTACTTAGAAGTAATAACTGGAAAAGATAATGAAAACACAAAAGAAATACTTACCTATGGCTTGCTAAAGGAGTGTTGCAGACTGGTTGGTGATGCTACTGTGCTTGTAATGTGAGCTCCTGTTGCTGATGCTTGGTGCACTTGAGAGAGAGAGAGAGAGAAGGAGGTCTGATTCACGTTTGGGGAGGACTAGAAGATTGGTCAATTGAAGATTGAAGATCGGATTGAAAGAAGGTCAGATTGTGAAGATCTTAGATTGAAGATCCTACGTTTGGGGTGCTGAACATAGTTTTAAAGGCAACCGATGCCGGCAGAACCGTCGATGTCAGCCGATTGCTGACCGACGTTGGTGGTTGAAGAATGGGGACACAGGCTAATTTTAGCCCTCTACCCATTCTTACAAGCTGCTAGGGTCAAATTTCATGGAAAAACGGTCAAGAGGGGTTTAAATGAGTGTGATAGGAAGGGCTAAGATGGGATTTATGTCATTAAGGCATGGCATGGGGTGAGGAATGGAATCCAAGGAGAGGCATCCTAGGGTGGTGAGGTGTCATGGGTGAGAGAAGGAATTATTAATTTAAAATAAGATAATTATTTTAAATTAATAAGACATAGGTTAGGCATGGTTAGAAGTGGAACGGGACAAAAGGGGACCAAGGGGGAGAGAAGGGGAGGACGACCAAGGAGTAGACACGATTTCGGTGTCTACACTCATGACCTTGTCTATTCATCTTAGTTCTACACATGCATTACTTTTTCAAACCTTGCATATGTTTTATCTTATTCCCCTTGGTGTATCCATTAGTTTTACCAAACTTATATTGATGACATAAACATCCCATCTTACTCATAATGCCTAACATGTAATTATCTTAAACATCTATGTTTTTTGAACTTATGCTTACTCTCCTTCTCCCTAGACACTAACATCTAGGTCATATAGTAGAATTATTATTAATGTCCTAGCCCAATGCAAGTGTCTAGTACCCTAAATTCATCCAATTTTCAATTGAAATGTATTATAATTTTTGAACTAATTTATTTAATGTAAGTTATCTCTTGAAAGGATTGGTATAATTATAATATCAACCCTCATTCTTTCCTCACTTAACAATTAGATAAAAATAACACTTAAAAAGCACCCAAGTTACCAAATCTTTATTATTATAACCTATTTTGATATAAATCAAATAAATAACCTAGTTATAGGTTTGAAGTAATAAAGGAGTAGTCATAAGGTCATATTTTCCAAGTTACAATCTTGGTTACCATTGTACTTATTTTACACATTTGCATGATTCACACACAAGCCAACACATAAGGGAGAAATACATGAGTCTAAGGTCCCCTTATAGAGTATTAGATATGTAGGAAACACCATTTGATAGTGGGGTCATTTTAGTTCAACTCAATTCCATGTTCCCATTAACCCACTTTTCCCTAAGGTCACATTGAAGATGTTAATCTAGGATTTTACCATTTAATGAAGAGTGATAGTCCATGACCTAGATATGAATGCATCATAGTGAATATGAATCCAAAACTAGAATCATATATATGGTCTTATCCTATTTTAGTTAGTATTCCATTTATGACAATAGCATTGAACCTAGACACTAATAGTGATGCAACTATCCCAAGCTAACTTAACTATTCAGAGAGCTAGAGGCACCATATCTAGAATATGATAATTGATCCAAAATTATTTTCCTACCTATTTCTTGATTACATTATACTTATATTATATCCAACATTTTATTATCATTATAAATAATTAATTACTTTATTTTTATGTCATTTTTATAGCTATCATAGTTGTACTTTCCATTAATAGCCTATCTCAATTTTATGAATATAGTGTATGGTACATCTAAGTTTAGAATATTAATTAACTTTTTATAGATATGATATTCACTATTATGCCCTATTATTTATATATCCTTAACCTTAAACACTAAATAGGATCCTTATCCAAATTAGGGTTAATCATCGATGAGTGTAACTCATTGCATCCAGACTCATTAATCAATTCCCAATTATAGAGTCATTGTGAAACTAATATATTTACATAATATATTATAGATACCCATATTTGGTATGGGAATTATTTAAAAAAAAATTGTGTAACTTTACACACAAAAATATTATTACAAACTAAGTAATTATTGGCATATTTGGTCTTTGTATTTTACTCTCTTGTTTACTTAGTTTGAGTGCACACTCTTTAGTTTGATATCTATTTTTATTATTAATATATCTAAGGAACACCTAGATTTTATTATCAATTTACACTAATATCTCTATGTTTATTATAATATTGGTAAAGTCAGACTGGGATATCTACTAATAAAATTTGAGGTTGTAAATAGAGTCCCTGCATAATTTCCACTCATTTATCAATGTCATCACCCTTGTTATTTGTCTCTTTTTTAGGTCTTGTTGGTTAGTTTTGACATGCCAATATTACATAATTAATTATTTTTAATGCTCATAGTTACCTAATTCAAACTTAATATCACTATAATGTATATACTAAAATATGGTATTATTTACTTGACAATGATAAGCTTAGCATTCATTTACCCTTTTTTAATGTTATTTTCTATTTAACAATGAAATACTGAGAAAAAATAAATTCATTAAAAATTATTTAGATATACATAGATATACATATATTAATGTTAAATACATTATTTATACAATTTGAAATGATCTAAAAATAGTAAATTGACAAATTAATATGTAAACCTAGATCAAATTAAGTTTACTAACTTGGTAGGTTAACTGTGGATGAAAATTGCTTGAAAATAATTGAAAACTATGTCACAAATGAAAACATAAATTCAAAATATGTTGGGACAAGGAAACACTATAATTATAGGGATTCAATATGACCTTATCTATTGACAACAACTATTTCCTAGTTGATAATGTGACTAATTTTTTGATTTGGATATGTGAACCTATCTCTAAAGGTTTATTGTATTACCATGTGCCCCAATTTTATGTATGGAAGACATGTAAAAATAAAAAATATATATCTTGAATAATAAATCAAATATATATCAAATTCAAAGTGTTGAATTAGGTAAGGGTAATAGCCAATCAAATTTAAAATACCCTACCTAATATAAGTGCTTCTTATATAGCCAAAAAGGGCCTCAGGCCGATGTAGTTGTCCCTCTTAGAGTGAGTGTATGAATATTAAATTTTATATATGAATGCAATATATATATATATATATATATATATATATATATATATATATATATATATATATATATATATATATATATATATTTGAATGATTGACAATTATTTCTATTAAACTAAAATAAAAAGACTTTAGACTTGGCCTATGACTATTAGGATGAAGCAAAATTGGAATGAGAATAAATAGTGCTCTTTTACTCAATGTGTAGTAAAATTGCCAAGTGATTGCAACGAGTGTTTGAATAAGAATTTATGTTATTGTATAGAGTAATATTTTTAATAGTTACACTAATATAAATTTATAAAAGTGTGGTAAGGGTAAAATTCAACATCTCAAATTTAAAAAGTTATCTTGAAACACAAGGACAAGGTCACAATAGTGGATAAGGTTATAGTTAAACCTTATCTATCTAGTATAGTCTTGTCCCAAAAGGATAAAGATTGGTATGATATATATGATAGGAGTTTGTAAGCATAATATTGATGTCTAAATGATTTTTTGAGTATTTTTAAGATAATAAATAAAATAGTGAATGCTCTTGTATAAATTATAAGTTAATGTACTAGTGAATAGGCCAAGTAAGGGTAAGGATGTCAAGATTGAACATTGTCAATCACTTAATTATTAATTTTGAGTGTCTACAACCACACATGACTTGAATTTACAAATATGGTCCTAAACTATCATTCTCTTAGACCTAAAATCTAATTTATGAGTTCCAACATTTTCATTTAATACCTAATACCCACATGAAATTTATAGTTTATGTCAAATAAAATTATTATCTCACACAGACATCTCTAGATATTTAGTTTAGTCTACCTTTACACATGTCAAAAATTTCAAAAAGGGTTAGTGTCTCCAATTGATATTAAATTCAGCCTAATGGTACTAACCCTCTCTTAGAAAAGCCTAATTTATGAAATAAAATATTTCCTCAAGTTTGACCCATATAATTAGTTATCAGTGGCATGAGAAATTACTCAATTAGACTCATATATATATATATATATATATATATATCAAGGCCTCACTTGATAGGAAACTTATAACTTTTTTATATATTATTTCACATTGAGAAAATATTCCATATTCTTCCCAAATTGTGAATCAATCACTAGTACTCATAATCCAAGTCTAAAACATAACAAATCCAAGTCAGAAAACATTATCATGTATCAAAGCAAAATAATCAGTTACATACATATAACAAAGGAGAATACCTAAAAAATCACATTAGTTGGGAGAACTATGTGTGGATTTAATTACCTCATCATTATATTATAGAGATAGGAAACCATCAATCACCAAATGAGGGAAATTAGGGTCAATTCAGCCCATTAAACTTTCCTATTTTTTTGAGGTTTATATCCCTCATAAGCACACATGGTTTTAAGGTAAAGGAGTCAAATTTTTGGATTTGTGTGTCATCATGGTTTAACATAACACATGTAAATCTTTTATAGATATGTAAAGGTAACCATGTCATCACAAACTATATTTTCTACATAGGCTAGTACCAACAAGCACATGTCATTATCGATAGTTGATAGTAACCTAGATCTGATGGAATTGAATCTGTGCAAATAGAAACATAGTTTAGAATTGAATAAATCACAAGTTTAGTTTATTCTATTTTCCAATTATAGAATATAATCACAATTATTAAATCAATAAAAAATTATAAGTACTCATCCCTTTGATGTAATTAATTTATATTTAGCATTTTACACTTGTCAAATCATTAAAATCAATTTTATTATTCTACATTTATAAGTATGATTGAATGTTATATTTATCAATCTATTTTATTATAATTAATACACCCTTAAAATATAATGTTTATAGGGATATTTTTGGTTGACTTATGGATAACATAATCATTCATACTATCTTGTCACATTTATTTGTATTTTTATATTGTTATTAGGGTCAACTTATATAAAAACCATGGCCTAAGTATAGTATATATCGGACGTAGTGGTTAGTCTTTGACCATCATTTTTGGAATTATGTTATTATCGCATTATTATGAAGGTTTCTATCTTGAAATGGCTCAGTCATATTTATCAAATATTCTTATCTTTCATCAATTGTTATTGTTGATATACTTATTATTCTAATATTTCCATGACATATTATTCCATTGGTGTGAATTATCCAAGTAATTTAAGTATAAGTGGTATCAGAGCCTTGATTTGGGTAAGTTTTGATGGTGTAGTTTTTTTTTAGATCTAGCATATTTTTGTCATGAGAGATGAAGGATAAAAAACATAACCTGTGATCTAGGAAGAATTTATTTTTTTCATCACTATAATATTGTTTAATGTTATAAAAAATGAAGTGTAGAATTTTTTGCACCATTGTACAAATTAGTAGTCATTGTATTTATCAAGATGATTTCAATGGTATAATATTTTGATATACTTTGTGGGTGCACAAAACCCTAAATATTATGATTTATGAATGGTTATTCCAAACACTCATATCTATGGGAAAGGTTAAGACACTCTAGGAAAAATACCTCACAAGGATGACATAGTCTAAAATTTCAAATCCTATGGTTTCTAGGATGGTTCACCAAATTTAGTTAGATATGAAAAACATGTTTAATAAACATGATCTTGATGTGATAAAAGGAGACATAAATGAGCTAAAATGGGGCATGGATTATGTGAAGTCTTAATTAGAAACTATCAGTGGGACATTGCCCAATCTTATGGCTTGTATTCCAAAACTAAATAATCATCCATCACTCCATTTAGGCTTTCTAAACTATAACAATAAAAAAATATTGGTTCAAAGGACATGATGCAAAACATGGAAGTGCATAAGTTTGATAGTAAGGATCCATTCACTTAAATAAATCAAATGGAATATTTATTTGATCTACATTAAACCTCATGTACACAAAAGGTGGTTATGACATCTATGTATATGAAACCTAAAAATTTCATTTGGTATAAGTGGTTGTACACTAAACATAAAAATATGGGACTTAATTTTAGTTAATTATTGTTTACTAATGAGATATATATGTACTACCAAAATAATGTATTATAAAACCATTTTATTTAGTTATCAAAGATGAAAAAATGGGGATTGTCAAGGATTATATTTGATAACTATAGAATCTATCCTTACATGTGGATAAAATAAATGAGGACAACATGAATGGCCTATTCTTGGGTGGGTTTAGGAATAAAATCAAATTTGATGTTCTCATGTTTAGTCCAAGTTCAATATCTTAATCCATAGCATAATTACACAATGTTGAGGAAAGAGATATGGTAAAAGGAAGGGATTTCACTATTGGCTAAGAATGTAATTCCTAGGCATAACCATTTCCTTAGCCTAAAATATTTACCCCTAATTTGTTTTAGAGAATCATGTAAAAGGATTATGTTTTGGTTGTGATAGGAAGTGGAGAAAAGGACATACATGTGATGAGAACAATTTATTCTACATTGAAGGAGACAATGAAGATAAAGAAGATGATATAGCCTTAGGTAAGGGTGATGTAGAGATAAAAATGGAATCAAAATATAGCTACCATACTATCTCATGTCATATACTTTTAGGTATTAAAACACTTCAAACTCATAAGGTTATGGGATTCCTCAAGAAATAAAGGGTGATAATGTTAATTAACTTAGGTAGTACACATAACTTTATCAATAATAAGGTGTATACTCATTTGAACTTTTTCAATTACAAAGATCCAATATTTTACGTCATGATTGTTGATGGTGGCACAATCAATTATTCTTGGAAATGTTATAGTATTAAGAATACTATTAGAGACTACAGGCTAGATTATTCTATGTTTTCTATTCCCATGGGTGGGTAAAATATAATCTTAAAATTTAAATGGATCATAACATGTGGCATTATATAGATGAATTTATAGGTATTATTCATGCACTTTCATTTTTAAGGTAGGACATTTGAAATCTGTTGATTACATTAAAAATATACATAATTTATCAGTCCACATTAGATGGTGAATATTCTAAAAAAATGGTTGAATAATTTGTTGTAGGATCAATTTTCACGCTTGGAAAGAGTTATTCAAGATCCATCCAATTTAGCTACACAATGGGAATAAACCTAGGTTGTGGGTCACCTATGATGGGATTAGACTTTTAGAGAACGTTGGCTTCTTCTTGATGCTCACCTAAACTAATGATTCATAGGGAAAATGTTCAAAAAGAAGATAAGGGATCCTAAGAAATCTAAAAAAGTGTGATACACCAAAGTTAAATGGACACTCATATAAGCTTGAACACATAATGGATCAATAAAATAAAAGTATGGCTTACTTAATCTCACAATATCACTAGTTGTATAAATGTTTCGTAGAAGATTTTCCAAGTAGAACACTAATCTCGACCTGTAAGTTAGTTTGAAAACACCTTCAAAAAGGAAAGCAAAAAGATAGTAAACTAGAAATAATCTCCTTCACAAATTTACCATACACAAACATGATAAGCACTTATTGAAGAAAAGAGATAGGAAAAGATTTGATTATATTACTTCAAAAGGCAATTCTTATAATATTTTGATAAGGTTTAACTGTATAAAATGAACACACTTTTAAAATATTATAAATGAGTATCCTTGTTTGAGAAAAAATTATAAATTATAAGAGAAAAACCTTTCAATAGGAATGTGAATATGATATATAAGAGAAGAAAGAGGGAAAGAATGTAGGATCATGTCATCAGAGAGGGAACACACCATCCTGGCTCATTAATTAAACCTAGGCTACCACATTTTGCTTTTTAACCAATGAAATCCTTGCCACCTCTTTGATCAATCAGGACACTACCTATAGCTTATTGAGTGGGAAATTCCCCAAAAGTTCCAAGGATGTATTGAATGCCTCTACCTACAGTTCCCAATACTATATATAATCTTTGATCCTTTACACCATCTCTCACTTGAAGATAAAACTTCATACTCATGGATCTAATAGAATCATGGTTTTGTGTATTTTACGTAGTTACTTGTCAAAAATATACTCAAACTAAAGGAAGAGGACCCTTTGCATTAATCACATATCTAATCTATTTCCATGTTTGGATCATAGGCCTATTATATAGACAAAAAACCAATATAATATTATTATTTTTCTTATGGCCTTTATATTAATGCAGACCTATAGACTATATAACCCATTTTATGGATTATAATAGGTCCAAATAGACTCATTCTATCTCTACAAGGACGAAGAGTTTCTTTTATGCACAGGTCTTCCTTTAAGAATGACAAACATAGTTGTAAATGAACCTTGAAAGCTATAAAATGTCAAACCAAAGGTCCATATTAAGCTCTGATGGTGGTCCCTTTATGTTATTTTACTTCACTACTAATTTATGGCCTTTTAAAGGCATTGGATTGAGATTCAAAGACAATAGGGCAATCCTACAAGACCCATTTTCTTCCATAAAAAATGGCTTCTTGACTTCCATCAAAAATCTTAGGCTCACCTTTATTTTAATTAGTTGTCAATATCTGACTCAACTTGTTGACATGTCAACTCATCTTGCTCTATTATATTTTGTTTGTCATGATGAATGCTAATATTTGATCTTCTACCAGTTGAATGCATTATTGAAACTTGTCATGCGTGTATTTGCTTTTGATATTTATTGACCCCTTTAGCCTCTACTCACCATTAGATATGAATGAATGATTAAACACATGCTATTAAATTTTCCTGAGACTTACTATTTTAAAACTAAAAACTATTAATTAGGTCTTAAATTTGACATCCATGTGACCATTATTTGATGTCTGCATGGACATATTCCATTATTTAACTAGCTTTGAAGATTTATATCTTGAAGCACAAAAATCATGGAGGGACTAAATTTATTAGAGATGTTATTGAGACCAAAAACATTATGCCCACTTGATCCACTAACTCTGAGATATTTCTAAGTGTTTTTATAAAATATTAAAATGAACTACCTTAGGTGATCTATATGATGTCTATGCACCTATCATGATCAAAAAATGGCTAAGTATGGAAAATTGGTGAATTTTGCTTGGGAGGATAAATTTGAATCCTCATATATTAATTTATGCCTCATTACATGACCTAAAACTTAGTGCATATGTTCTTTGGATTAATTTTATTAGACCCATCTATCCATGTGTGGTGATGATAATGCCAACAAACTACCTGCTTAAAATTTATGCTACTAGACCCAAAATGTCTAGATGAACACAATTAAGAACTAGATGAATTTTATGCACTTCCATACTAATTCTAAAAACTATTTAAATCCCATAAGATATCTGTAACACTTTATATTTGTCCCTTAAAATTTTCCAAATTACACTTTAAGTGAACTTAAAGTGTTTCAAAAGCTTTGTGATCAAAATGAGATCCTTGGACCACTCATTCCATCTAGAACTTTTGTTCATATATTAATCAATTAAAAACTTCGTCTATCTAGGCACAAGCTTGGTATGTGGGAAAAAATTGGCCAACATTTTAGGTAACTCACAAGGAAGAATGCATGTGATGCTTTAAGAACCTAGACTATTTGCTTTGTCTCATCTATTAGGCATGGAGTCATTGGCCTCTACAACTAAGTTAAACCTCTATTGAAGTAACAAGGACCAAAATAAATAAAACAAAAAAAATTTCCCAAGGCACTTTGGAAAAGAAAATAATAGAATAGAAAATAAATGTGCACAAGGCACTTAGAAGAAAGCATAAAACCTATTCTAACATGTACAATATGTTACAAGGATTCACATCTATTTAATAATAGGGATTTAAATGAATGTTATTAACCGGGATGGTTGATACCTCTCCATCCAATTGAGTAGGCTAAAAATAATTATGTTCCTTTCATCCATGGATCAAATATGGACCACTCCAAAAGCTATCAAACTTGGTATGGTTTCTTGGTTTAGCCTTATTTGAGTCCAATTTGAGGACTAGGTCCCCTTCCTTAAATCTCTTTATTATATCTTTCTTCATAAAGGCCCTTTTGACCTAAAATTAATGTGACTCTAGTGTTTTCATAGAAAGGTCCTTGGTTTCTTCCAGCGCCATGAGCTCTATTATCCTCATATTCATGGGCTTATCCTCTATCAACTCAAGTTGATGGGATAACTCTAATTTAGGTAGCAAAAGGGAGATAGGCAATTTGGATTTTCTTCCATACATAAGAACATATGGAGAATTACAATGGAATTTTTAGGGGTCACCTTATCATCTCATAAGGATATCCTTAACTTGGTGTGCCATGTTCTCTAATTCTCTTCCACGGTCCTCATAATGATCCTTAACAAATTTTTATTTGTGGACTCTGATAGTCCATTTCCTTAAGGATAGTAGTTGATGTGCTAAGATATATGCCTAATTTGAGATCCCACTCACTTATCTTCATACCAAGGAATGTCAATGCATTATAAAAAATTATCATGGCTAGGACACCAAACCTAGTCACAAGGCTATCATAGAAATCCAAAACTATACCTTTAATAGCCTCCCTTAAAGTAGTGTCTTCCACCCACCTGGTGAAGTTTTCATGTGTAAAAATCACCCATTTATGCCATGTAATTAATGGTGGATTTATCATCTATATAAAAATAATCCCAATTGTATGAAGGGTTGTTCCACCTGAATTTGATTGAGTGTAAGGGTTGATAGTTTTTGCTTTCCTGCAAAGAGAGCATAATTCTAGCATTTTATAACCCATGCATGAGCATATTTGATAATATTGGGCCAATAATAACTAGAACTAATTACCTTTTCTATGGTGGTTATAGGTACAAAATGGCCTTATGTAGGTTCATCATGGAACTACTCTAAGAGCTTAGTCACTTGGTCATCATCTATGTATATAAGGAGTAACTCATTGAGGTCCTTTCTAAAAAGAATACCATAAACTAATGTATAAGGTATATATTTAAGCCTAAAATACCTTATTTTACTCTATCCAAACCTTGGGGGCATTCTCCTATTGTCAATAAGTGAGCCATATCTTTAAGATAACTCTTTTGAAGTGGAGGTGCACCTGCCTGTGAGTTGTCATAGGTCATGAAAATATCTTCCTTATCTTCTTGGAGATCATTCACCATGTGCTCACATAATACCTTAACACTAACTAGCTTAGTGACTTTGATCTCTACATCATATTACAAGACCTTTATGATCCATCGTACTCTTTTCTCATTCAAATCCTTGTTAAGGAGGAAGCCCCTAACTCCATGATAAGACACCATAATATGGATATTATTTTTGGAGAACATGGGCCTAAATTTTTTGAGGATTCTCAAGGCTAAAATAAATTTCTTTTTAATGAAAGTGTACCTCACCTCATATCCTTCCAACCTTTCACTAAAAAGGTTAATTGGCTACTCCATTCCTTTACCATTATTCTACATCAACATAATTAATATGTTTTCAACATTGGCATAGGTGTACAAGATGAATTCCTTAGAGAATTAAATATTTAAGAGTGAGGGTGCTTGGGTAATGGCTTATTTGATGGCTTCAGAAGTTATCTTTCCTTAATTAGACCAAGAAAATATTGGCTTTTCTTTATCATGCTGGTGATAGATTTGACCAGGTTTGTAAAACTATGTATGAACCTTCTCATAAAGTTGATCTTCCCAAGGAAGATTTGGATCCCATTCTTATCATTTGGTAAGGATAAGGCTAAGATAACACTTACTCTATTAGGGTCAATGGATAATCCTTTGTTTAAAATAATGTAACCCAATAAATTACCTTCATGTAAAAAGAACACACATTTCTTAGGATTTAAAGAGATTCTTTACTCTTTACATCTTTATAAAATTAGCCTTAGATGATCCATGTGCCCACTATCTTTCTTGCAAAAGACTATGATGTCATATAAGTAAACTAGTACCATTTGATTTATCAATCCTTTTAAGTCCATTTCCATTACTCTTTGAAAGGTTTCCCTAACACTAGATAATCTAAAAGTCATCTTTTAATAAGCAAATGTGCCCCACTTGGTGGTGAAGGTAGTTTTGTACTCATCTTCCTTTCTCAGTAGAACTTGGTTATAACCTAAATATCCATCTAAGATATATAAGTATTATAAACCATCAATTACTTGTAAGAGTTATTCCATGGATGGTAGAGGGTAATGATCCTTTAGAGAGACACTATTAAGATCCCTAAAGTCTACACATAGTCTGATCTCCCCATTCTTCTTCTTGATATTTACTAGATTAGATACCCATGAGGAGTGCTTAATTAGAAAGATGATCTTAGATTCAATAAATTTGGTCAATTATTTTCTCATGAGATCTTTAATATTAGGGTTTATGGGCCTCTTCTGCCTAATAGATTTGGCATTAACCTCTAGCTCTATAGTATATTGGGCCAATTTGGGATCAAAGACCCTTATGTTAATATATTTTCAAGTAAATATGTCTACATATTCCTTATAGATATCTATGCAAGCATGCCTTTCAACTTTAGTTCTTACCTTTCTAAGTTTTAAGATCTTGTCTTCAAAGATAAGAACTCTCTCATAGTTATCTTCATTAGTTAACATAACTACTTTATCCTTACTCATATGGTCCCCTTCATGAAAGAGACATTCAAAGGTGAATAGCCCTTTATGAATCTTATTAGACCTCAATTGAACAATCTACTCCTCATACTGATGTTGTAGTTTTCCTTGGTTAAGGGAGAAGAACTCTACTTCTTGATACAAAAATCATGCTATCTATTTGTCATTCTTAAAGACCTACCAATGAATTTCATTATCTAGCATTGATGGTCTTATTACCACTTTTACATGTAGTTACAACATAGTCTTTTTAAATTATTTAGGGATATCAAAGTGATCCCTCATAGCTACTAGCCTATTAGCATGTTGATTTTATCCCCTTGGGACTGATCAAATGCTGAAATCCTCAAATTCCTAAATTAGGTCCCCACTCTATGTTTGTGGTATTTCATTAAGGGGTTGTTAATGGAATTCTAACCTTTGACTTGGTTTACAACCAATTCACTATCCCCATAGACTTGCAATTTCTTAATCCCTCTCTTACTAGCCCATTGGAGGCCATCTATGAGACCCTCATATTCTTTTACATTATAGGAGTAGATAAATTAGAACCTATATGAAGATAAATAATTATCATTTGAAGGGGATATTAGCATAAGACCTACACCCACCCCATGTTTTCTCCTTGAACAATCAAATAACAACTTCCATAGACCACTAGGATCTTATTGAGGCCTCATGAGGGATAGTATGAGCTAGCTTTCTTCATGCAAATAGTAAACACCAAAATCCCTTTCTTTGACACCTTATAAGGGGTCCACTAGCTAGATGTCATTCGAAAATTCATCCAATAATATGTTTGGTACTCCTTCTAGATGAGTATTCATCTCTTACCCCATTTAAAATTCATCCTCATCAATGATGGTGAAATTGATGTTGACATTATCTTGTTCATAGGGCTCTATGTGGAATTGTGTAATGGGCTCAGATTTGATTGACACTTTGGCCCCATACCTTATTTTGAATTCAATCTATGACCAATCTACTACAAGTTAGCCTCTAATTTTCATAGTGAACTCCCTGGATATGCATAGTGCAAAGTGAGGAGACACATCTAAGATCAATACATCTTGAGCCATTAAGACACAAGGATAAGCATGTAGGGTTATATTAAGGTATTTGATTATGTTAGATGGATTTATAGAACAACCATCAAGTTGTATCACTCCTTTATACCATGGTTCATATTTCAAATCAAGATAATTAGATATGGACTTTGGAATTACTAAGGTACTATCCCCACTATCCCCTAAACAATTATGTTTTAGAGAGTTGTCAATGATCACTAAAATATAGAAGGGAGGAGGCTTAACTGCTTTACCTGATTGCCCTTCATTTGGTCTTTTGGTTTCATTGGTAAGTACCACATTTTCCTTTTTTGGTGGCCTATCTACAACATTAATCTTTGATAGTGCTTCTTGAAGGATGTCTACCTAACTCAACATGGAGATCATGTCCCACATTAACACATTCACATTATATTTATTCATTTTTTCAATAATTTTAATGGGTGAACCACCAAAATTTTCTTGTGCTTTGGGAACCATCACTATTTTTATTTAACTTGGGAACCCTGGGGAACAAAAATATTCCCTTGATTCTACTTCTTTTGATGTATTGGAACCTTTAAAGTGACATCAGGTTCATTTAGATTTGTTAGTGAATGAATAATGGTAAGGATATCTTTGACTAATTCCTAGTTACTATCCATGTTATTCTTTTTAAATCTTATATTTAATCCATTGGTGTGTAGGCTTGGATATAATTAGCATACTGTTTAGATGCATAACACTCTTCCTACTCATAATTGACCATGGTGGCATCTAGCTATTTTAGTCCTTGATTATAACCTTGACATTATTGAGGTTCCTGTATATTTGTCATCATAGGTACCTATTCATTTTGGTCCATGAGAGCTTGGTTATACCTAAAATTAGTAGCTTGCTTTCATTGATCATTGAAAGTTTGGTTGAGGTTAATATTTGGGATAATATGTTGACCAAAAGACTAATTCTAGGGCATGGTACCTTATGCTTCTTGAGCTACATTATTTTAAACTAGTATCAAGGTATTGGAAGTGCTAGAAACATTATGTTTATAGTTATTTTACCTATTGTAACCATCTTTCCCTTATTCTTGGTTTTGACCTTGGCCCTGACCTTAGTAGTTCACTTTATATGGTGGCATATATTATTTAAAGGCTTGTTTCTAAGGTTGATATTAAGCTTGATAAGGCCTATTAACATCCTATTACCTTTTAACATTCACTAGCTCATTTCCTAAAGACAAAAATATGATCTTGAGTTCTTGGAAGTTATTTTGGTCTTATGAGTCATTAGATCCACTAGCGGAAGTTTTATCTTGTTTTAGTGTAGGTATTGTAGTAATTTTTGGTGTAGGAGGAATGACATGAAGTGTGGGGATAACAATAGGAGATGGTCTAATTTCAATAAATAAGGGCATTGGTGGTCTAAGTGTAAGCTTTCTAGCTTGAACTATGCAATTTTATGCTTTAATGGCCACCTCATAAGCATTTGGAAGTATATTCCCCCCATAGATTGGATCATCCCTACTATGTCACTATTTAAAGATTTTAAACATTATAGGAAGACAAAGTTAGGGTTTGGTCTAGCTGAGACTGGGATTCTATCCCAAGTTTATTAGAACTTTGTGTTGAAGTCCTGCATGACTTTATGAGGATATTTCTTAATGGTAGTTAGTTGTTCTACTAGTGATAAATGGTCACTTTTGTCCCAAAATATCTTACATAAGGATTTTCCTAATTTGTCCCATGTTAAAATGGAATTAGAAACAATTCCTCTATACCAATATATGGCCTTTACTTTAAAATAAGTACCTAATAAACTAATAACTATATTTTCCTTTGTGACATTATGGATATTTTGAAAATTGGCTATGCCCATGAGGTGCTCAAAAGGTATTATAGCTTGGTCACCAATATAATAAAGAACACTTTAAGGGATGAAATTGGGATAGGATAATATTGGGCAAGGTCTAGAGGATTTTGGACATTAAAAGCCACAAAATATCTAGGAGCTACCATGGCTATGCAAGGGGTTAATAAAGGTCTTTTTGTAGGGGTAGGCCTTGAAAATGACCTAGGAGCAAAGGTTCGCTGATATGGATGTGTATTTATAAACCTTAATATTTTTTATAAATTTAAAGGTAATTCAAAAGGTTCAAAGGGAATACCTCTTAAAGATGACCTTGTTTTCACCTTTGGCATAAGAGAAAGCTACCACTCTATACCATTGTGTTGATTCTTACTTTTGGATTCACCAGATGTTATTGTTTAGTAGTTTAAATACTAAAAATTTCATCAAACTAGAATCAACTTTGATCAATCTTCCTTTTAGACTATGGTCCCATTGAGCATGGCATAAACTATTTCATGCTCAATTTTCACCCTTGGAAAGAGTTCTTCAGGATACCTCTAATTGAGCTACATAATGAGAACAACCCTAGGTTATGGGTCACTTATGATGGGGTTGGACCTCTAGAGAAGGGTGACTTCCTCTTAATTCTCACCTAAACTAATGCTCCATAGGAAAAAGGGTCAAAAAGAGGATAAGGGATCCTAAAATATCTAAAAAGGGTGATGCACCAAAGTTAAATGGACACTCATATAAGCTTTAACACAAAATAAATCATCATAATACAACTATGGCTTAATCAATATCACAATCTCAATATTTTCATAAATGTTTCATAGAAGAGGTTCTAAGTAGAACACTAATCTAGACTCTTAAGCTATTTTGAAAACACATTCAAAAAGGCAAGTAGAAGGATAGTAAACTAGAAATAATCTCCTTCATAAACTTACCATACATAAGTATGCTAAGCACTAATTGAATACAAGAGATAGGCAAAGATTTTATCCTATTACTTCAAAAGGTAATTCTTACAATATTTTCATAGAGTTTAACCATATCAAACAAGTACATTTTTGCAAGTCTCCATGAGTATCTTTATCCCAGAAAAGAATGATAAATTCTAAGAGATAAGAACCCCTTCAATGGGAATGAGACTGATATACATAAGAGAAGAAAGAAAGAGAAATAGTGTAAGAGGAAGCCATTAGAGAGGGAACACACCATCCTAGGTCATTGATTAAACCTAAACTGCCACCTTTGGCTCCTTAACCAATGAAAACCTTTCAACATTTTTATCAATTAGAAAAATGCTCATGGCTTATTGAGTGAGAAAGTCCCCAAAGGTTTTGAGGATGAATTGAATGACCCTATCTATAGTTCCCAACATTAGACCTTTTTAAATCCTTCACACCATATCTTAATTGAAGACAAAAATTCATACTTATGGATATGACATAATCATTTGTTTGTACATTTTAGGTGGTTTCTTGTTGAAAATATGGCCATGTTGAAGGATGAGTACCCTTTTCATTAATCACATATTTTCTCTAGCTCTATGTTTATATCATATGTTTATCCTATATACAAAAAACCAATCTAATATTATTAGTTTTCTTATGGACTTTATATTGTAGATATATATACTATATATCCCATTTTTTGGATTATAATAGGTCCAAATAGACCCATTCTATCTTTGTAGGGACCCAAAGTTCATTATATGCATAGGTCCTCATTTAAAAATGGAAAACACGCTCGTAAATAAACCCTACAAGCTATAAAATGTTAAACTAGAGGTCCATATTAAGTTTCAATGTTACTCCATTTATGTTATTTATACTTGAATGCATGGATATGGCCTTTTAATGGCATTTGATCAAGATTCAAAGGCAATTGGATAATCCTATGAGACCCATTTTCTTCTATTGAAAATTGTTTCTTGACTTCTATCATAAATACTAGGCTCACATTTGTTTTAATTGGATATTGATAGTTGACTTAGCTTATTGACATGATAACACATCTCACTTCATTAGATCATAATTTTCTAGATGAACATTGATTGTTGATCTTTTATGAGTTGAATGCACTATTGACACTTATCATGCATGCATATTTTTTTGAGATTCACTGACCCCTTTGACCTCCACTCACCATTAGATCTGAATGTATGATTGAATGCATTCTATTAGATCTACCTAGGACATACAATTTGAAAAGTAATGACTACTTACTAGTTCTTAAATTTGACATCTATGCAACCATCATTTGATGCCTGAATGGACATATTCCATTATTTGATCAACTTTGAAGATTTATATCTTGAAGTGAAAAAATCATGGATGAACCAAATTTTCTAAAGATGTTCCTAAGACCAAAAAAATTATGCCCACTTGATCCATTGGCTCTAGGAGAATTCTAAGTGTTTTTTATAAAATGTTCAAATAACCTACCCTAGGTGATCTACATGATTGCTATGTACCTATCATGGTTAAAAAATGATATGGAAACTTGGAAAATTCTATTTGGGAAGCCAACTTTGAATCCTCAAATCTTATTTTACACTTTATTGAATGATGTAAAACATAGTGAATATGTTCTTGTGACTAATGTGACCAAACCCATGTGACAAATTATCCCTGACTCATCCACATGTGGCAATGATAATGCCATCATATTACATACTCATAATTTCTACCACTAGACCTAAAATGTCTAGATGAACACAATGAAGAACTAAATGAATGTTATGCACTTCCATACTCATTCCAAGCACTTTTGACATCCTATAGGGTCTTTGAGACAAGTTAGACCTATCTCTTATAAATTTGAAAATAAAATTTAAGTGAAATTAAAGTGTTTCAAAATATTTGTGAGAGAAATGAGATCATTGGACCATTCATTTCATCTAGAACTTGTGTTCATCTACTCATCCATTAGCAACTTGGTCTAACTTGGCATAAGCTTGGTATGCGGGCCAAAATTGGCCAAAAATATTTATAACACAATTATTTTCCATATAATTTCAGCCAATAAAGGCGTATATACATCTTGATCTACAAATGATTATTAATGACAACCTAAATTTTTTTGGTGCAATGCTAAAAGGACTACCTCCAATTAGAGAACATGATCATGCCATTCACCTATTATAGGTGGTCAACCACCAGAAAATAAAACTATACATGTATCCATATGCCCATAAGAGTGAAATTGAGAAGATGGTACATGAGATGTTGGAGGTGGGTATTATTAGACATAGCCAAAGTGAATATTTGTCCCTAATGGTCATGGTACATAAGAAATATGAAACTTGGAGGATGTGCCTAGACTAAAAAAACTCAACAAATAAACCATCAAATATAAGTTCCCTATTCTAATAATGATGATTTTCTAGTTGAATTACATGGTGTTATTTGTTTTAAGAAATTAGATCTTCATTTTAGGTAGGATCAAATTTAGATTATATATGAGGATATACCTAAAATAAATTTCAAAATTCATGAAGGCCTTTATGAGTTTATGGTCATGACTTATGGTCTAAAAAATGGACCATCTATATTTCTAATCTTAACGAACATTATTTTTAGGCCTTTTAATTTGTGTTGATGTTTTTTGATGAGATTTTTATATACAAAAAAACATGGGATGACCTTTACAACATGTGAAATAAGTACTATTAGTTCTTGAACAACATCAAGTTTGTACAAAATCTCTAAAATGTGCTTTTAGAGTTTAAGAGGTGGAGTAATTGGGTCATATTTTTTCATATGAAGGATTCAAATTAAAACCTCATAAGATCAAAGCTATGATGGAAGGCTAGGTGATAGAAACCCTCAATAATCTTAGATGATTTTTGGGGCTAATAGGTTTCTATAATATATTTATGAAAAATTATGGCAACATAGTAGCACCACTCATAGTATTGTTGAATAAAGACTCTCTCATTATAAAAAATGACTACCTAGTTATTCGAGAAGCTAAAGGAGGTGATGTGCACTAATATAGTTTTGGTTACCGTTTATTTTTCCAAAACTTTAATTGTTGAATGTGATGCATTGGGTTATGGAATGGGGATACTAATCATGTAGGAAAGAAGTCCTATTTCATTTGAGAGTTCCAAATTAAGGGTAAAAATAGACTAAATCCAATCCATGAGAAATATATGCTTGCTATTCTTCATGAAGTCAAGTAATGAAGACCTTATTTTATGGGTAGTAATTTTAAGCTAAATACTAATCATGAAAGTCTAAAAAAAATTAGAACAACAAATGTCATAATAATAAAGAAAAAATGGGTGATTAAAATGTTGGGATATGACATTGAAATCATGCACAATAAAGGAAAACAAAATGTTGTAGTAGATGCACTATCCTAGAGAGATGAATCTAATGAGGCATTGTTATCTGCAATAATAATTTGATAGAAATATCAGTTAGAAGAGGCAAGATTAAACTAGGAGAATAACATGGATACACATGTTAATATTTTTAAATCCACACAGTTTTGGTCCATCTTCCAAATTTTAGTGGAAAGGGAATGCATAATGGAATAACTATTGCTTATTCCTACGTAATAATTCTATCCTCAAGCACAATATCCTTAAATATCTTCATCCATCTCCAATATGGGGTACTCAATATTTTTTTAAAACCTATCATAGAATTAATTGGGATTTATTTTATGAAGGACTTGGGGGATATATAAAAATTTGTGGTTGAGTGAATGGTGTGTCAATAGAACAAGGGTGAAATAATTAATACCCTAGGATTTTTGTAGCCTTTATCCATTCCTAGACAAAGGTGGGAGGATGTTTCCATATATTTCATTATAGGTTTTCTAAGGTCTAAATGTAAAAATGCCATAATGGTAATTATGGATAGGCTCACAAAATACACTAATTTATACTCCTTGTCACAACCATTTGTAGCTAGTATAGTAGCTACTACTTTTATGGATATTATTCAAAATTTGCATGGCACTCCTAAGATCATTGTAGGTGATCATGATCACATATTTACTAGTAGTTTTTGGACTTATTTATTCTAATTTTTGTTTAATCAGTTGAATCATAACTCATCATATCATCCTCAATATGATGTGAAAAAATATGGTCAACAAATGCGTAGAAGGCTAAGTCTTTTATTTTACATCAAACAAATGAGAATTATATGTTCATTGGTTTACACTAGTAGAATGATGGTATAACACTTCCTTCCATACATCTTACAAAATGTCTCCATTTGTGGACAATTATGGTTATCATCCCTCATCCATTACTTCATCCTTGTAGGTGTAGCCCAAGATTCAAGTTGTTTAAGAAAACATTCAACATCAACATGAGGTACCAAATAGTCTAAGAGAAAATTTGTAAATGACATAAAAAATGAAGCATCAAGTATATTAACACTATAGTGATAGGAATTTTGAGATGGGATGTTGGGTATTTGTATACTTGAAAGCATATAAGCATATGTATCTAAAGAAAAAAATAAAGAATAAAAAAAATTCTTCTAAGTAGTATGGCCCTTATAATATCCTACAAAAAAATTAGTGTTTCATACAAGTTATAGCTATCCCATTCCACTAAATAAAATCCATTATATCATGTATCTTTCCTAAAGAAGGTAATTTGAAAAATTATTTCTACACAAACTAAGTTACCAAAACTAGATGAATAATGATATATCACTATATAACCCAAGGAGATCCTTCATACACACACTAAAAGGTTGATAATAAGAGATTTTAAGGATTATTTGATGAAGTGGAAGAACAAATATAGAGTTAATTAACATTAAGGGAAACATTTTTTTTAAGAGGAGGGACATGTTAAACCCTTAACCTGTAGTGTGCCTAGGGATATGCATGGATGACTAGTGGCTTCCATAAAATTTCATATTATCTTGTCAAATTTCTCTATGTTATTATATTATTAGTAGGGTTATCATATGGAATAAACACACTCTAAGTAAAGTATATATAATATGTAGTGGTTAGTATTTAATCACCATATTTTAAATTATTTTCTTATTGAATTGATATTAAGGTGTTCCCCTTGAAGTGGCCTAGTCATATTTATCACATATTCTACTCTTTTATCAATTATTATTATGGATCTACTTATTCTACTAATCTTTTTATGATATAGTATTACATTGGTGTGAAATATATATGTAGTTTAATTACACCACTAGATAATGTGCTATTAGGGTTTATAAAACCAAGGTAGGGTAAAACATATCAGTGAACCCATATGATGATTGAGCCATGTAAAATCCTATATCTTCATTATGGTTTCAAATTTTATCCATAGGGTTTCCAATTTTAAAACCCTAGTATTTCTATGCTTGTATACTTATTTAGATTAAGACTTATCTATATCTCAATAACTTGTTTAAGGCCTAATAAATATAAAATTGAGAACCAATCCAAAACCTCTAGTATATTTCATTTTATGGATTTATTATTATCTAATAATTCCATCCCTTATGTTTATGTTAATGAATGGAATAATATCCAAACATTTGTGATTAATGATTATAGCTATGTAGATGAGTAATACATGATTATGATTATGATTATGATTATGATTATGGGATAATTCTAATTATGAAAATAAGAAGGATTGGTAATATAGTGAAGAATAAAATGAACACACTAATTATAAAATATAATCACATACTTCCCATAATTTTTATTTACATTCTTATATAAATCACACACTAGAACAAGAGGAATAAAATAATAATGAATATACTCATGTTCCTAACACTCCCCATTTCCTAAAAAGGGAATAAATCCTTTTAAGAGACCCCATTTATCTCTACAATTTACCACTACACTTCATCTCTATAATCATTATGAAATATAAAGGCATAATCCATGTATAAAAATGAATAAATAATATGAAATTCCTTAACTTTCTCTAGAAAATTTAAAGGATAAAATAACATGTGATGATTATTCCTCCTCCCTAGTAATACACTATAAAAATATATATTTTCATGAACCTTATACTAAAATAAAATGTGATGAATCTCCATGTAATGATAATGCCATTAAAATCAATGATACATAGTAAAAATGTGAGTTTTGTCACTTGGATTTGCATTATTTGAGGAGATGTCTCAAATCTCCTCATCCAAGTGGCATAATTGAAACACCTCTAGGATGTGGGTAGCCTAAGAATGAGGTGAATCTTTAGATATGGCTAGCTCCCTTGATGTACCATTTGTAGTTCACTACTACACCTAATTTGTGAGGGAAAAGGGAGAGAAAAATGAAAGTAAACTATCTTATGGAAGGTGATACACTATATTAGTTGATGAATACTATCCAACTACATGTTATACATGAGAACAAGGTACTAACCAAACATACACTTCTCCAATATACATATTCTCACATCAGTATTTCATTATGAGGTTGTGATGAAAGCTTAAGCTAGGAGGACTAAACAAGAGGCCTAAGATGACACTGTCTAAATAGACTAACTCACTCAACCCTAGCACATCAATAGAACACCTCATGTGAACTATAAGAAGAATTTTTCCAACTAAAAATAGGTGAGAGAATGAAACAACAATGCTAAGAAAACAACAAGTCATAACTAAGAAAATTTGATCATCCAAGTTAAAACACTATGAAAAGTCATGGAAGAAGTAAAAATTAGTAGTATTTATTGAACCATGGTATAAAAATGAATAGGAATTCACCATACTCAGATGTACCATACTTTATAAAGGCCAAAATGGCTAGTTCTTATAGAACATGAGAGAGAGAGGAGAAAAAAGAAGTCCAAAGGTCACAAGGACAATTTTTAAGCTAATAAAATGAGTTACATGTGCATGAGAATAGGATTTTAAATGGACCATGTAAGGTCAAAAGAGATAAGTGGCTTCCCAAGTCATGAAACTTATGAAAAGTGGCATCAAATTCCCTGTGTTATCTCAAAAATCTACCTTAATGATTTAGCCCTATTTGAACATATTAAAACTTATTAGGGATATGTATAATGATTGGAATGAGAGGGAATGATTTTAGACATGCCTCTCCATGCATTGGTTGCATTCCTTGTCATCTATAAACTTTTATAAGTGAGCCATCACTATTTACAGTCAAATAAAATCCTCTTTCACACACCTTGCACACTTGGCTTCAAATTTGTCTTCATTTTTCCATAAATATCCATATAATGGAGTGGATTACATGTTTTAAGACCCTCCATGGCCTTAGAGGCATCAAGCACACCTTAAAATGTCTCTCACTTGGAGTATTCACACTTCACACAATATTGCTCACTATGCTAGTTTTGACTGGTTGAGATGAGAGCTATTGTTGGAACAAGATTTTTTTAAGGCATGAAATCACCATAGAGAATTATTATAAGTCTCTTTGTTCATCCCAAACTTGATTTCATCCCTTGAAAGCATTTAGAACCTACACAATTCATAAATAATTACAAGGAAGTACTTGTATACCTTGTTTTTATAGATTATATACAACTCATCCTAATGTTAAGGAGTCTAACTGAGCCTTATATAACATACAATCCTTGTTTTGGGAAAACTAGGCCATTTTGGTGCATTATCTCCTTTATTTCCTTCCTCAGGTCTAGACCAAGGGTTTAAAAGGGTTTTAGATAGTTTAAACCCTTAAAGTTCATTCATAAAGATGGAAAATTATATAGGGAAACTAATGCCACAAAATTGTTTTTTAGGACCTTATCCAACTCATCCTATCCCCTTAAGTCTCCATGCAAATCATTTGAGTAGATATGAGCCTCCAAAGTTGCTCCATCAAGCTTCTTCTTTCATTTGCATAGGCTTACTATTGTCCTGGAGCCCAAAAATGGCTTCCTTTGTGACTTATTTGTAATTTGTAGGATTTTACACATCTTAATTGAACTTATAAACATGATCTAATCCATTTTAGTGATCATCTAAGGCTAGAAGGGTGAATGACTCCCCATTTGGACACTAGGGCTAAACCTTGCCTAACAAGCTTGATTTGCATTAAAGTCCAAAATTAATTTTGATGGATTTACATGCATCCAAATATATGAGATACATATTTTTTCCCCTATATAAATTATCCAATCCATTATAATGTTCACCCTTTACTATAAGTGAAATTGGTTCTCTATTTGGATTTAAGCCCAAACTATGCTTGGCATGCCTGCTTGCATACTTGAGGGTTTGGGACTCCTATTTAGGTTTCATATTTATATGAAAGATATACAATTTTTTTTTTGATTATACCTAAATCCACATACCTCCTTTCCATGTCCAACTACCCTCCAGTTCACCCTTTCCCTTTATTCTCCAAAATTGCTAGTTTGCGCACCTACAAAATTACCCTCTATCTAAGATAAAAAATGGTAGTTACCCTATTTTATAATAAAAAATGATTATTTTAAGAGTCCATATAATTTACAAGTATTATCCATACCAAAATTTAGCCCTTGGTCAGGTCATTTGACCCCTCAATTCTTCCAAAACCTAAAGTAGAACCCTAGAAAGTAGGTTGTGTGTAGGCTTTCTACCACATGAATTATGTAATGCATAATTTGAGCCATTATATATTATATATCCAATATAAAAATCCTATATATACTATCTTTATCATTATGGATTCCTTTCAATCCCCATTTATCACTTTAACCTTCTACCTACCTTTCCTTACACCTTGATAGTACAAGTTTGAATGTGACTTCTAATTGTGCTTTGTGTTTATAAAGGAACATATAGGTATTATTGTATAATTTGGAATTAAATTTAATTATTATGAACACCTTATATATTTTTATGGTAACTTGAAATTTTTTTTGACCCACTTGTTCATTTTGCCTAGTCTAGACTATCACTTAGAACATCAAACCTGCTCACTATTTGTCAAAATCAGACACAGTCAACTATCAACATCCCCTTTAAATATATTGAGCCATTTTGTGTCACCCTATATTTACCAAAATAAATTTTACCATACTTAATTATTCTTTATTGGGAGTGTAGAATCTAATAGTCAATTGTAGATCAACCTCTTAGGAAAGAGGAAATTGAAGGTAAGTATAAAGCCTAAACTAGAGTATATCCTCCTATCTTTGTGACATTTATGATAATTAATATTAATTTCACTCAATAAGGTTAAAACATATTCTTAAATTTTTCCAATTATCTCTTTGGAACTTTGATCTGAGTGTAACTCTTAAAGATTGGTTGTAGGTGTTTGCCCAGGCCTATGTATGAACTGTCTCATCCTTGGTAAATGCAAAATACCCTTCCTATGCACTTCCATAATGATTTTATATATAAATTATATGTTAGTGAAAAAAGACATTATATCCTAGTATTAATCATAAAATCCTCTCATTAAGCCTAGAACTATTATTAACTCATCTGGCTATAGATAACACTATGGAATTTTAGTGTTCAAAGAGTAACTTGAGGTCTTTTGAAAACCACTCTCCTCAACTCAAACACCTCTCTTATTTTGAAAGATAATATAAATATGTGGTAAAATGAATAAAATTATACTTTTAAGTCTTGTAATTCAATACAAACTTGTATTATAAACCTCAATAAAGGGCCAGGACCTTTATTTTCATCTTTTAGGGGCTTATTCCTTGAATACACAATCATTCACTTTTTTCATAACTATAAATATTGTCTACTTTACTAATGATCCAACATATTTTACATTATATTTTTAACATATCATAACTTTAAGGAGGGATTAAATCATGTTCCAACCTCTCCAAAATGATTCCTCAATTTTATGCCAGTGCCACCTATACATTGATTTTTGCACATTCAGGTAGTGGACAAAATTTTGGTAGTATGTGAGATGTATATGATTATGATCAATTAAAAAAAATTAAAAAGGGTTAAAATGAACCATTTTAAACTATAATATAGTAAAAAAAACTATCAAAATCCCTTCCAACATGATTATTCTTCATAAGAGCACCTGTACATGTACGTTAATGGCAAAAAATTGAGTGTAGCAAGAAAAGGTTTTCCTCATGTTTATCATACACTATTTGATGAAATAAAATTTAATACCCATGTGATAAATATGTTTACATAAACATATGACTATTTTTCACTCTCTTATGAACGTATTATAGCCCTACCATAGCTCATTCAAATGATTGTATATGATAGTCATAGAGTAGATTGATTGTATAGTGACTTATGATTGCACCCTCATGGAGAATTGTTTGTAAAATGAAAATATAAAGGTGAGGTGTTAATATTAAATTTTAGACGTGGTAATTAACTTATTTTTTGTAGATATAAATGTGGAATTTTAGTTTTCAAATAGAAACTTGAGGTCTTTAGAAAACCACTCTCCTCAACTCAAACACCAATATTCTTTTGCAAGTTGATAGACCTATGTGGGAGATTAAATACAAGTATATTTAGAGGTATTTAAACTCAATAAAAAATTGTACTATAAAATTAAATAAAGGGCCTAGACCTCTATTTTAATCTTTTAGGGGCTTATTCCTTGAATACATAATCATTCACTTTGCTCATAACTATAAAGATTGCCTACTTTCCAATTGATCCAACATAGTTTACATGATATTTTTAAAACATAATAACTTAAAATATGTATTCAATCATGTTTTAACCTCTCCAAAATGATTCCTTAGTTCTCTGTTAGTGCCACCTATAGGTGGACTTTTACACACTCAAGTAGTGGATATAAATTTGGTAGTATGTGAGATGTATATACATATGATAAATTTAAAACCATTATCAAGGGTTAAAATTTAACCTTTTACTCTATAAGATATTTTAAAAACTATAAAAATCCCTTCCAACATGATTATTATTCATGAGATCACCTATACATTTATGTTAATGGAAAGAAATTGAGTGTAGCAAGAAAAGGTTTTCCTCATGTTGATCATACACTATTTGATGAACTCAACTTGATCACCCATGTGATAAGTATTTTTCCATCACCATAGGAATATTTTTCATTATCTTATGAATTTATTATAACCCTAAAACAACTCATTCAAATGACTGTATATGATAGTAATAGAGTCTACTGACTATATGGTGACTTATGACTGCACCCTTATGGAGAATGAACCTAGAAATGTGAGGGGTTAAAACTATAATAAAAACAATGTAATTAACTTATTTCCACCTATTGTAATTAATTACAAATCATGAGGACCTTGAAAATGGTGAAAAACTACCTATAAAATATAATGGTACATTTACTTACAACTTGAGCTACTTGGCTTATCTAAAAACTTTGAAACACTAAAATAATCATTTAGAAAATTTGGTTAATATTTATGTATTGTGGAGTCAATATCAATAGCTAGATTGTATAGAATCATCCAAATAAGAATAAAACCTATAGGGTGCACATATTAACAAGCATAAAAATATAATCAACTTGTTAGGGATGGTTCATAAATCAAAATTGACCAATATTCAAACTCTTATTATGAAAATTAATATTTATTAGTGTAATTTCACCTCTAAAAATAATTTACCCTGAAACTTCTCCAACTGTCTGTAGCAAGCATAAACCTACTAATTAATTTTGTATGTCTAAAAGGGTAAGAAAGGAACAAAAAAAATTTAGCTCAACTTTTGTACTTTAATATAATTTAAAACATGTAATCTAGCTTTAGGAAGCTTAATATACTTTACATGACCTTATCCCATGTGTCACCTTCCCCCTTGGTCCGTACAAGTGCCAAACTCCTTTTTCTTTTAATTTATTGATCTTCAGTTAGATAGCCTACGAGATTAATATGGGACTAACATTATTGATATGTAATATAACTTATTTTATGTTTGAAAGTAAATTTGGACACTTGGACACCTTAAAAACCATGTCACTTGCATTTATGATCCTTAAATGGCTATTAAATGACTTAAAATGACATATTGACTAATTCGACTAATACTAAGGTTAATATCACATTAAATTTCATAAATTAACTTATAATACATCCCATTAAAAAATATTATACCCATAAAACATATAGAAAGTTAAGTTTTTACCTATAGGGGTCCCAATTTGAGTTACAAGGTCAAATTTGGTCAACAAATAGGTGACTCATAAGGGTAGTATGCCTATTATACTAAAGATTGGTAGCCTTAATAGTCCATTGGTATTATGGATTCATTTAAATTATGAGACAAATAAAATTACCTTGATAACAATATTTGATCAATAAAAGATTAATTGACTACCTCAACCACACAAAGCAAAGGACACACACAAAACAAAGCAAATAAGTTAACAAGACACACACACACATGTGCTCAAGGAAATTAGGGTAATTAGAAAAAAATATATTATGTAAAAATATAAAATAAGCATACCTCCTTTCTAGGATCAAAATCAAAATAACTTGAATCTTCTTATTCATGAGATGAAACATATTTCCAAGCATGTTGCTTTATGAATTGGATGCTTAGTAGGTCAAACCTATTCCTTGGCACTTCATTTGATCTGCTCTCAAGTTGACCATACTTAAATAGGTATTCAATGTAAAATAATTCCTCTTGGTAATTTTTACACATACCTCATACTAATTCCCACTCTTCATCTCATGATCAACTTGAATCTTCTTTGTAGGTATAGCTTCAAGAGGAGTGGTTTCTTGTTCCTTAAAATATTGAAGCTAATAAGAGCTTGTTCCATCCTTAAAAAGATGATGAGTTTCCCCCACCTAATTGAGAATATGATAACCCATCTTTCTGATTTCAAACATATCATCATGGGATGCATATGCTTCTTGAAAGGATAAAATTGAAAAGTTGTTTTTTCTTTGAATACTCACTTGAGTGCCAAGGCTGTCTTTTCAATTTTTGATTAGATCATAGTATCCTTGAAGAGGAGTATATATTTCTCCAATAATTTTAAAAAATTCATCCCAAGGCTGATCAAGAACTTTTTCTTTCCCATCCATGATATCTTTCATAGTGATGGAAGAACCAATGATTATTTCTTCCTCTTTAGAAAAAGGAAAAAAATCTTCCATATCAACCCAATCAGAAGTTTCCATACAATAAATCACCTCTTATTTATTATTTAGGACCCATTGATGGATCTCAAGTTACATTTCAACTATAATAACCTAACTTTTCTTCTCAAGGGCTGCAAGATCTTTAATCTCCTTCTCCTTCTTGGTTATGCCAATGCTAGCATCTTGAAATAAGGTGACTTAGTCTAATGAGGCTACCAAGGAGCTATATTTTATTCAAGAAAGATTTATAAATTTTTATCAACCATGTAATCCCCTTTATTCTCCCATACCATAGGTAAATCAAGGTAAAGGTTGATGGGAAGAGGACAAGATAAACTAGTTGGTGGAGGTGGAACATATAATTCAAAATCAGATTGAGAATGAATTATAGGGGATTCTTTTGGGAGATTTTGAGGAAGGCGAGGTAGACCTTGGGATAAAATATCTAGGTTTTATAAATTAAATTTAAAAATCACATAATTTTAATCTAATTGTGATTTAACATTCTCTTGAGGAAGGTTAGATTGGGTGTGTTTAGGTATAGGATCTTCTTTTGGTTCTAAACCTTCCATCACAACTTGACTCAAAAATTTCATTCTTGACTCTAATTATTCAATTTTCCTAGCTAGGTTCTCTTACAAAATTCTTTATTGGAGTTTATAGGAATATTTATGAGGATAAGGAGTACAAGAGGGCTGATGTGGAAAATAATAAGTCTCTTGAGGAAGGGTGGGAGGGGCTTACATAGGATCAAGCTTTTTCTAAACTTTGCACTCTTTATCAATGCTTTTATCCTATTTATTTCCCAATTATTCCACTACCTTATTATAGCTTAGGATTTTAGGATTATTAGTCTCTTCTTGAGGAAATTATACAATTTTAGGAGTGGATGAAGTGTTTAGGAAACTTGGGATATCTTTAGGCTTGGATTATCCACCTTGTCTCCAACTAGGGATTTCATATCTAGAGTTCTCTTCTTGAGGTGGGTATGTAATGGGAGATGGAAATAGGGGCTTATATTCCACTTCCTTTCCTGAAGAAATGAACTAATGCATTTTCTATTGTCCAAATCAATCTACCTATTAACGTTTGTTTTAAAAATAAGGCTTATCTTTCCAACTCTCTCTTCTAGTTGATTAGGGAAAAGATTTATTTGATAAGCTTGTTTGGGATCATGAGTAGGGGTCAATTAGGACTGATTTAAACCTTGAGGAGGTGGATATGAGGGATAATAGGTTTGGTGAGGTTTCCCCTCATGAATTCTTAGCCTATCTTCTAAAGATAAAATGAATCCACATACATCTAGCATTTCACTTGTAAACCTTTTCCAATTATCTCTCTCAATAGGTGCCCACTCTCTTTTGACCAGATCTAATGCATCTCTCACATTATGAATGAAATGAATAGGTACATATTTACCATGTCCTATTAGTGTATAAATCTTTATCATGTACTTATTATATCCCAAAATAGTTTTCTTGAAAGGGGAAATAGACTAAGTTGAGAAGTGGCTAGGTTGATTAAGAGAAACAAGATATTGAGGAGGATGGATATATAAATGATAAGGGTCATTTTTGAGTTGATAAGGATCATAAAAAGACTAGTAAGAATCACACCAAGTTTAATAGTTAATACCATAATCTTGAGATACTTCACCAACTTGTGTATTATGATACTCAACACCAAAATTAGCCATGAAACTTCATTGGGAAGCAATAACACAAAGAAAAATATTACCAAAAATATTCAAAGAAAAACCTAGGCTACTTGACTAGCTGATGTAACTTTGGAGTCACCATTGATGCTTTGATAGATGCCTCCAAAGGCTAATGTGTTGAAAAATAACATGAAAAATCTTTCAAATTCTTGGAATAAGAATCCCACTAAGCATGCCAAAAACTATTTTCACTTTGATTTTCACTCTTTGAGGAGATGTCTTATCTCTCCTCATCCAAGTGCCACAATTGAAACACCTCAGGATATGGGTAGCCTAAGAATGATGTGAATCTTTAGATAGGGATAGCTCCCTTTATATACCACTTGTAAATTACTACTATACATAAGCTTATGAGGGAAAATGGAGAGAAAAATAAAATTAAACTATTTTAAGGGAGGAAATACAAAAAATTAGTTGATTAATACCAACTAGATGCATGTTACACATGATAACAAGGGACTAACCCAACATACACTTCTCTAATCTGCATCTTCTCACATCAGTATTTGATAATGAGGTTGTGATGAAAGTTTAGGCTAGGAGGACTAAAAAAGAGGACTAAGATGGCACTATTTGAATAGAATAACTCACTCAACCTTGACACATTAATATAAAAATTCACATGACTTGTAAGAAGAAGCTTTCCAACTAAAAATAGGTGAGAGAATGAAAAAACAATGCTAAGGAAAAAATAAATCATCACTAAGAAAAATAAATCATCCAAGTGAACACATTATGAAAAGTCATGGAAGAGGTAAAAATTAGTATTTTTTATTGATCCATGGTATGAAAATGAGTAGGGATTCACCATAATTAGGTGGAGCATAGTTTACAAAGGCTAAAATGGCTAGTTATTATAGAACTTGAGAGAGAGAAGAAAAAAAAAGAAGTCCAAAGGTCACAAGGACACTTGTAAATCTAATAAAATGAGTAAAATGTGTATGAGAAGAGGATTTGAAATGGACCATGCAAGGTTAGAAGAGACAAGTGGATTCCTAAGTCATGAAACTCATGAAAAGTGGCATGAAATTCCCTTTGCTAGCTCAAAAAAATTCCTTCATGAATTAGCCTTGTTTGAAAATCCCAAAATTGATTATGGATAGGTATAATGACTAGATTTAGAGGGAAGGATTTTAGACATATCTCCCCATGCATTGGTTTCATTCTGAGTCATCTAAAAACTTTTGAAAGTGGGCCATCACTATCTGTAGTCAAAGAAACTCCTCTTTCACACACCTTGCAGACTTGGATTCAAATTTGGCTTCAATTTTCCATGAAAATACATAAAATGTAGTGGATAACATGTTTAAATACCATACATGGCCTTATAGGCATTATTTACACATTAAAAAGGATCTCACTTGGATTTTTTACACTTTTCACCATCTTGCTCACTATGCTAGTTTTGATTGGCTAAGATGAGAGCTTTTTTTGGAACACTTAGGAGTTATTTCAAGGCATGAAATGACCATATTGAGTTAGTAAAAATCTCTATCTTCCTCCCAAACATGATTTCATCCCTTGAAATTATCTAGAATTAGAAATATACATAAAATAGCCAAAGTAAGCAATTCTATACCCTATCTACATATATTATGTATAACTCATCCTCATGTTAGGGATCCTGAGTGAGACTTCCACAACATCCAATCCTTATTCTATGAAAAATAAGCCATTTTTAAAAATTATCTCCTTCATTTCCCTTCACTGGTCTAGACTAAGGGTTTAAGAGGGTTTTAAATAGTTTAAACCCTTAAGTTGCATTCATAAAGATGGAACATTTCATAGGGAAACTAATGTCACAAAATGGTGTTTTATGACCTTATACAAATAATTATATCCGATTAAGTATCCATGCAAAGCATTTGAGTAAATATGAGCCTCCAAAGTTGCTCCATTAAGCTTCTCCTTCAATTTGCATAATCCTAATGTTGTCCTTGAGCCCAAAAATGGATTATTTTATAGTTTATCTACAATTTTGAGGGTTATACACATATAAAATGACCCTGAAGACATTATCCAATCCATTTGAGTGATCATCTAAGGCTAAAAGTGTGAATGACTCCCCATTTGGACACTAGGCCTAAACCTTGCCTAATAGGCTTTAGTTGTCTTAAAGCCCAAAATGAATTTTTGATGGCTTTCCATGCATCCAAATAGATTATATAACTCTGTTTATCCCCCATACAAATGATCAAATCCATTATAATTTTCACCCCATGCTATAAATTAAAGTGGTTCTCTATTTGTCTTTAGGCCTAAAATATGCTTAATAGGCCTACTTGCATACTTGAGTGTTTGGGACTCCCTGTTAAGTTTAATATTTTTTTGAAATGTATAACATGTTAGTTTTGATTTTAAATAAATCCACATACCTCATTTCTATGTCCAACTAACCTTTGGTTCACCCTTTACCTTCATTCTCCAAAACTACCAGTTTGTGCACCTAAGGAAGTAACCTCTAGCTGAGACAAAATAGAGGGTACTTCCCCTATTTTATAATATAAATGCTATGCCCATAACCTATCACATGTATGAGGAAAATATTAGCTAAATTATGGCTTAATTATCCCTCTTTGATGTTACATTACATTTGTCTATGCTTTCTTTGGACTAGAAGGTCAGCCTATGGAGTAACCATGGCCTAGATAGACTATATATAAGAGGTAATGGGTAATTATTTATCATGGTATTGTGAATTATATTCTTATTGAAGCTTTTGTAGGTTTACCCCTTGAAGTGGCTTGTCTATTATCATATATTCAGATATATTATAATCATATGTCAATCTATTTCTTCTATTCTACTTTATTGCTGAAGTAATTTCATTATAAGTGGTATCAGAGCTGTGATTTGGGCAATGTTGTGGGTGAAGCACTAAATTTTTAAATTTTGTGATATATAAAAAATGGTTAATAATTTCTATAATTTTTTTTACTAGAGGTGAGAAATAATCAAATTAATCTTACATTAAAATTTTAGATCATTTGGATCTATTTTACAAAATCTATCGCTATTTTATGGTTTTTCATAAAATTGCTCTATAGTGTGCAATTCAAAGAATTTTTCTGAGTTATTTACATTTTTTGAAAGCTTAAAAAAATTTTAATATGGTATGTTCTTTGTATATTTTGATTTAAGGCCTACATAATTTGAAAATCACTTGGTTAAAGTTGGGTCAAAAGTGCCAATAAGGGTCGACATCGTAAAACCCTTTTATGGCAGGTCCACAAACTTAGGGCTGAGAAAAGGGTGATGAAACTCTAGGTAAAAATTCTAAAAAGGAAGAGATGGAGTTAGAAGGGGGATGTACTAGACCCTTTGTACTAGTTTTTTTGACATAGATCATAAAGTGAGCCAGCTTGACTATAGTGTACAAGGCATTCAGAGTGAGGTGCAAGGCATACAATCTAATATGCAATCCATATAAGATAGTTTGGGAGATATCATGATGGATTTTAAAATTAATCATTCAAATCATCAAGCTAACTCTATTACAGAACCCCACTAGGGTGGTTCTCCTAACCAGGCTACTTCAAATCTAACTCCATGGCCACAAAGGAACCTGTTACCAAAGGTGGATATGCGCAAATTTGATGGAAAATATCCACTCAATTGGATCAACCAAATAGATAAATTTTTTGACCTACATCATATTCTAGGTGGTCAAAAGGTTACCATGGCATCCTTGTATCTTGAACTTGATCAATTCATTTGGTATCAAAGGTTGTGTGCTTAAAAGAAAAAGATGACTCTCAATGTCACCTGGTCAATTTTTATAGAGGAGCTACAATTACACTATGGCAATAGTGTGACAGAGAATTACTTCAGCCAACTAGAAAAATTTTGACAAATTGGCTCCATCAAGGATTATATTCATCATTTTCAGAACTTGTCCTTACATATGAAGACAATTTTTGAAGCAAACTTGAATGACCTATTTTTGGGTGGACACAAGGACCACATTCAACATGAGGTACACATGTTTAATCCACTTAAGATTTCTGATTCTATTATCATGGCACGTAGATTTAAGGAAAAATTCATAGACAATAAGAAGCAACCATTCACTCACTTCAAAGATCATAGTATATCATCACCAACATTTCCTCCACCTACTAGATTGACCCCTCAGCAAATTGAAGAGAAGCGTGCAAAAGGATTATGTTTCAGTTGTGACAACAAGTGGAGTAAAGGACATAAATGTGTTGAGAAGAAGTTATTCTACATTGAGGGACCAAACAAAGATGAAGAAGTAGATGATGCCTCCAATGATGATGAGGAATATATAAAGGAGGTACCTAAAGATTCCCAACCTACAATCTCTTGTCATGTACTTGTAGGTATTAGCACTCCAAAAACTCTTAAGGTGGTGGGTTTCCCCAAGAAATAGAAGGTGACAATGTTGATTGATTCAGGGAGCACACATAACTTTATAAACCATAAGTTGGCCACTTGATTGAAATGTTTCATCTACCCAACACCAAAATTTTAGGTCATGATTGCAGATGGTGGCACAATTAATTTTTTAGGGAAATGCTATAGTATTAAGCTTACTATGGGTGGGTACAATCTCAACTCTCCTATGTTTGTTATTCCCATGGGTAATAGAGACATTATTTTGGAAGTCCAATGGCTCACAACCTTAGGTACCATTGAGATGAACTTCCAAGAACTATTCATGCACTTTCATTCTAAAGGTAATAAAATTGAACTATGTGGATTACATGCAAAATCTCCACAATTGATTAGTTCACATTAGATGACCAAGATTCTAAAAAAGGGGGTAGAGGGAATTATTGCATGATTATGCTCCATAGAAGTTCAACCCACATAGGAATCTACACATCCTGATCTACAGATGATTCTTGAGGACCACTCATCTATTTTTGGGGCCATTCCAAAAGGACTACCACAAAAATGAGAACATGATCATGCCATTCAACTAATTTTAGGTAGTCAACCACCAAATATCAGACCATATAGATATCCATATGCACAAAAGAGTGAAATTGAAAAGATGGTCCATGAGATGCTGGAGGCAGGGATCATCAAGCATAGCCAAAGTGCATATTCGTCACTAGTGGTCATAGTGCAAAAGAAGGATGACACATGGATGATGTGCCCAGATTATAGGGAACTCAACAAGTACACTATTAAAGATAAGTTTTCTATTCTAGTAATTTATGATTTACTTGATGAGTTGCATGGTGCTAATTATTTCACAAAATTGGATCTTCACTCATAGTACCATCAAATTATAATCAAGGATGAAGATGTTCATAAAACTACTTTTAGAACACATGAGGGCCATTATGAGTTTTTGGTAATGTCATTTGGTCTTACAAATGCACCATCTACTTTTTAGAGCTTGATGAACACTATTTTTAGGCCTTTTTTAAGGAAGTTTGTGTTAGTTTTCTTTGATGACATATTGATTTATAGTCAAACATGGGAAGCACATCTGCAACATGTGAAATAGGTGTTGATAGTTTTGGAGAAGCACCAACTTTATGTGAATCCATTTAAATTTGATTTTGAAGTACAGGAGGTAGAGTACCTCGGTCACATTTTTTCCCATGAAGGTGTCAAAGTTGATCTACAGAAGATCAAAGTGATGATGGAATGGCCCATGCCAAAAACTCTCAAAAACCTTCAAGGGTTCCTTGGACTAACAGGTTACTATAGAAGATCTGTGAAAGGTTATGGTAGCATAACAGCTCCACTCACTACATTGCTAAAGAAAGATGATTTCCATTGGAATGATGATGCCACCACAATATTTGGGAAACTAAAAGTAACTATGTGCACCACTCCAGTTTTGGCTACTCCAGACTTCTCACAGACATTCACTGTTGAATGTGATGCTTTTGGGTCTAGATTGGGGGCAGTACTAATGTAAGAAGGAAGACCCATTGCATATTTAAGTCATAAATTCAAAGGTAAGAATCTACAAAAACCTATCTATTAGAAAGAAATGATGGCTATTCTTCATGCAGTTAAACAATGGAGGCCTTATCTGATGGGTAGACACTTTAAGGTGAAAACTGATCATGATAATCTCAAATACATTTTGGAGCAAAGATTATAATATGAGGAACAACAAAAATGGGTAACCAAAATGTTGGTTTATGATTTTGAAATCATCTACAAGAAGGGTAAAGATAATGTAGTAGCATATGCACTATCCAGATGGGATGCATCCACAGAAGCATTACTTTGTGCAATGTCCATGTTGCAAGTAGATTGGGTGGATGAAGCTAGGTTAGAATGGGAATAAGACAAGGATACATAGGTTCTAATTTATAATCTCCAACAAGGTAATTTAGCCTCTGACAAATTTGAATGGAAAGGTAATGTCCTATGGTATAAAGGTAGGTTATAATTGTGCAAAAATTCAGAGCTTAAGCATAAGATTCTTGCAGAGTTGCATGCATCTCCAATTGGGGGACACTCATGGTTCTTTAAAACTTATCATATAATTAAGAAAGAATTATTTTAGGAAGGAATCAAGGGAGATGTACAATTTTTTGTGGAATAATGCTTGATATGCCAACAGAATAAAGGTGAAATAGTTAAGACCCCAAGTCTGTTACAACCATTAACAATTCCTAGTCAAATGTGGGAGGAGGTTTCCATGTATTTAATCACTGGGTTGCCTTGTTATAAAGGAAAGAATGTTATTTTGGTCATTGTGGATAGGTTTACAAAATATGCCCATTTTTGTGCTCTCTCACACCCATTTTCAGCAAGTATAGTATAAGCTATTTTTATGGAAGTAGTTCTCAAATTACATGGAACCCCAAATATAATTGTAAGTGATCATCATCCTATTTTCACTAGTAATTTTTGGACTAAACTATTTTATTGTTTGGGTACTCAGCTAGATCATAGCTCATCTTAACACCCCCAATTTGATGGATAAACTGAAGTGGTTAACAAATGCTTAGAGGGGTATCTCTATTGTTTTGTATCAGATAAACAAGAACATTGGGTTAAATGGCTATCACTTTTAGAATGATGGTATAACACATCTTTCCATACCTCTTCTAAAATGTCTCCATTTCTAGCACTATATTATTACCATCCACCTTCCATCACTTCTTCATTAAAGGTGCACACCAAGGTTTGAGATGTGGAAGAGCACATTCAACATCAACAAGAGGTTTTCTCTATTTTGAGAGATAATTTGGCCTTGGCACAAAATAAGATGAAGCAACAGGCATATCAACACCATAGTGAGTGAAATTTTGAGGTGGGTGACTAGGTATTTATTCATTTGTAGCCTTACAAGCATATATCCTTGAAGCAATAGAAAAAGGACAACAAACTTGGTCCTAAGTATTATATCCCTTATCAGGTTCTACAAAAAATTGGAAGTGTGGCTTACAAGCTCAAATTACCTCATTCATCTCACATACACCTAGTATTTCATGTTTCCTATTTGAAGAAGGTCATTAGACAAAAAGTTTCAGCCTAGATAGAGCTCCCAAAACTAGATGAAGAAGGATGAGTCATTTTGGAACCAAAGAAGATCCTCCAAACACGTACTGAGAGGTTCAGAACTAGAGAGATTAGGGAATATTTGATCAAGTGGAAAAACTAGAGCAGTGAAGATGTAACTTGGGAAGGTGAAGATTTTTTTCAACAACATCCAGAATTGTTCAACATTGAGGACAACATTGGTTTGAAGTGGAAGGGCATGCTAAGCCCCTAACCTATCACATGTATGAGGATAGTATTAGCCGACTTGTGGCTTACTTATCCCTCTTTGAAGTTATATTACATTTATCTATGCTTTATTTTAATTATTAGGTCAGCTTATGGAGTAACCATGGCTTAGATAGACTATATATAGGAGGTAGTGGGTAATTATTTATCATGGTATTATGAATTATGTTCTTATTGAAGCTTGTGGAGGTTACCCCCTCAAAGTGGCTTGTCTATTATCATATATTCATATATATTATAGTCATATTTGGATCTATTTCTTCTATTCTACTTTATTGTTGAAGGGATTTCATTAAAATAAACTAAGTGTTTTATGGGTCCTTTAAAGTTATAAATATGATACATACTAAATAATATCACTTTTTTAGTTCATTTTTCCCCTCAATTCTTCCAAAACCTAAAGTAAACCCCTAGAAAATAGGTTGTGTGTAGGCTTTCTACCACATGGACTATGTAATGCATCATTTGAGCCCTTTTATATTATATATAAATTATAAAAATCCTATATATACTATATTTATCATGATTTATTCCTTTAAATCTCCATTTATCACTTTAACCTTCTACCTACCTTTCCTTACACCTTGATAGTATAAGTCTGAATGTGGCTTCTGATTGTGCTTTGTGTTTGCAAAGGCACCTAAAGGTATGATTGTATAATTTGAGCTTAAAGGAAATGATTATGACCCCATTATAGTGTCTTAGGGTAAATTTAAATTTTTTTCTAACCACTTTTTTACTTTTCCTAGTCTACACCATCACTTAGAACATCAAACCTACTCACTATTTATCAAAATCAGACACAGTCAACTGTAGGTCAAAAGGATCCTATAGGTAGGGTTATTCTAAGAAAATATTTCACATCCCATTTTAATCTCTTGAGCCATTTTGTGTCACCCTCAATATACAATATTAAATGTCTCCCTACTTAAGTCTTTGTTAGGGGGAGTGTATAATCTAATAGTCAATTGTAGATCAACCTCTTAGGAAGTAAGAAACTATAGGTGAGTACAGAGCCTAAAAGATAGTATATACTCTTATATTTGTGACCTTTATGCTCATTGATATTAATTTAAATACATAAGGTTCAAACATATTCTTAAATTTTCCCACTTGTCTCTTTGGCACTTAGAGCTGAGTGTAACTCTTGAAGACTACTTGTAGGTACTTACCCAAGCCTGTGTATGGACTGTCTCATCCTTCATGAATGGAAAATACCCTTTTATGCACTTCCCTAATGATTTTATATGGAAATTATATGTTCCTTAGTGAAAAAAAAAGTTATAACCTATTTTTAAGCATTAAATCCACTCATTAGTCCTATAACTATTATTAACTCATTTTGTTATAGATAACATTGTAGAATTTTAGTGTTCAAAGAGAAACTTGAGGTCTTTTGAAATCCACTCTCCTCAACTCAAACACCTCTCTTGTTTTGTAAAATTATATACCTATGTGGGAGATTTAATAGAAGTATACTTTGAAGTCTTGGAGCTCAATACAAACTTATATGATAAACCTCAAGAAAGGGCCTAGACCTCTATTTTCATCTTTTAGGGGCTTATTCCCTGAATATAGTCATTAAATTTTCTCATAGCTATAAATATTGTCTACTTTCCAAATGATACAACATAGTTTCCATGATATTTTTAACATATCAAAACTTTAAGGAAGGATTCAATAATGTTTCAACCTCTCAAAAATGATTCCTCATTTCTCTATTAGTTCACCTGTAGGTGAACTTTTGCACACTCAGGCAATGGATAGAAATTTGGTAGTATGTGAGATGTATATGATTATGATCTATTAAAAACCATTACCAAGGGTTAAAATTAAACCTTTTATACTATAATATATTTAAAAAACTATCAAAATCCCTTCCAACATGTTTAGTCTTAATGAGAGTAGCTGTAAATGTACATTAATGGTGGGAAACTGAGTGTAGCAAGAAAAGGTTTTCCTCATGTTGATCATAGAATATTTGATGAACTAAAATTGATAAAACATGTGATAAATATTTATCCATAACCATATTAATATTTTTCACTCTCTTATGAACATATTATAGCTCTAACAAATCTCATTCAAATGATTGTATATGGCAGTCATAGAGTAGACTAACTATATGATGACTTATGACTACACCCTCATGGAGAATTTATTGTATAATGAGCCTAGAAATGTGAGGGAATAATAATACATATAAATCATGTTAATTAAATTATTTACACCCATTTTAATCACTACCCAAGCATGAGGACCTTGAAAATGGGGAAAAACTAACTGAAACATAGAATGGAGCATTCACTTGCAACCTAAGTTACTTGGCTTATACAAACACTTTTAAACAATAAAAAAAGGATGTATCACATGAGGTTAAGATTTATATGTCCTTTGGAGTCAATAAAAATATATTTATTGTATTAAATCATCCAAATAGGAAAAAAACTTGTATGGTACATAGATTGGCAAGTAGAAAAACATAGTCAACTTGTTAGGGATGGTTAATAAAGAAAAATTGACCAATATTCAAAATATTGTTATGGAAATTAATGTCTCTTTTTTTAATTTAACCTCCCAAAGTAATTTAACCTAAAACTTATCCAACTATCTGTACCAAGTATAAACATGTTGACTAGTTTTGCATGTTTATAAGGGCAAGAAAGGAGTATAATGGATTTAGCTTAAATTTGGCACTTTTAGAGAATTTAAAACATGTAATTGAGATTTAGGAAGATTAAGAGATGATTCATGACCTTATCTCATGTGTCACCTTCCCCCATGGGGTGTATAAGTGCCAAATTCCTCCTTTTTCTTTTGATTTCTTGATCTTTAGTTAGATAACCTACAATATTCAGATGGGACTAACATTATTGATAGGGAATTTGACTTATTAGACATTTGAAAGGAAATTGGGATACTTGGATGCCTTAAAAACCATGCAACTTGCATTTATGACCCTTAAATGGCTATTAAATGACTCAAAATGACATATTGACTAAATAGACTAAGACTAAGGCTAAAATGACATTAAATTTCATCAAATAACTTATAATACACCGCATGATAAAATATTAGACCTCCAAAACCTCTAAAAAGTCATGTTTTTACCTATAGCAGTCCTAATTTGACCTACAGGGTCAAATTTGGTCAACAATGAGTCTATGGAAGATAATATTTGAAATAATTATGATGAATCTTCTCAACGTATGCCCATTATAAAAAATCCTATGCCTAGACCTCATTTACCCATTCTTAATAGTTTATGTATGGTAGTTTACAATAATAGTATCCAGTCATTAAATGAACCTCTTAAGGATCTTAAATGTATTCCCAGGAAGTCACTCCCTTAATTCATGTCATGGGTACCTTATAACATAAAATCCATGATTCATAGGGAGAGATAGTTTGCAATCTAAATGCAATTTTCTTCAATTAGGCCTAGTTTCTTGTAACCCTTCTAAAACAAAAATATAGTTGGTTTAAACAATACATATGGGTTAAAGGTAAAATAATACTATTTATAGATACCCATTGTTCCCTTATATCTTTTCATGAATTTTTAGGTCAAATATCTTAATAGAACTGTACTAATTCTCTAAGCCTTTCTAGCAATTAGACCTCTATAAGGTCAATCTAATGACATAGTCATAGTTAACATACCATATAGTATTGTAACAATGTAAAACTCAAAAAATACTATATATCACATTATATTACCAAGTTTTAATAATTTTTTATGGTGGTAACACTAGTTATTCAAGTTGCAAGATGAAAACCCTAGTTTAGGTTTACATAGTCCTGAGATAGCCCAGGATGTTATAAAATGAGCTAAATTAAATTTTTGACCACTTTTAATCATTATAAGACATATATTATGTATTATATACCTTTATTCACATTACATAATATCTATTTGTGCTTGAAAAATCACTACCAGACTTTTGAATGCACATTTGTAGTATTTTATGTCTAGTCTTAGGATTATGTCAACTTGTATGGAGGTCTGAGTTAAATATATAACTTTAAGACTATTATGATCATTTTAATTAACCAATTATATAATCATTACCACATTAACCTCATCCAAAACATCTTAATGAACTCAAAAAATACCTCTTCTCTCTTTGTTCTTGACTATGACAAAAATAGGGCTTTCAAAGCTTGTGGATGGTAACTGGATTTTGTAGATAAGTAACAAGAAACTAGTATATTCAAATAATACAATAATATATGAATGATCACATACCATTAATATTAGGATATTTAATAATACTATTTTAAAGCATTCTTCCATTCATTGATGGTTTTAATCACCTAAAAGTGGTAATTGGATGTTAAGAGTGTTGCTTGAGTTACCTTATTCCTAGATTATCTCTAGACCTATCCTAGTGCCTTAGACACACTTTTTCATGCATTGTTCAGAACAAATACCTCTATATTTAGCCACAAAATAGTCTCAAAACTATCTTCTCAAATCCCAACCCAACTTTCTCAACAATCTACTAAGTGGACATCAATGCCACATTTGGGACACTATAGCCACATGACACTAGTGCCCCCAACTAGGTACTACTGTCCTTAGACCTAACTCTTCCAAATAGATAATTTTGTAAATGTGTTCCCATATTAAGGTTTAAATAATTATATTTTATTATCTACACAATCTACATAACTCTATAAATCCAATTCTAATTGACCTTTATTCACTAGATGTAAAATAAATGTAAAAGCACATTCAAACCAAAGACAAGTTGAGAAAAATTAAGTTATTTGATCCCTATTCTTACCTATTTATGAATAATACAATATAAAACATCCATAATATAATTTAAAATATCTCAAATCTCAAGCACATTTAAGGCATCCAATTCCACTCTCATTCTATCATTCCCTTGCACTTGCATCAAGCACTAAGAGGGAGGACTACATTGGGCTTAATCCCTATTTAGAGTATTGGTATGTAGGAAACTCTCTTCACAATGGGTGTTGAGGATGTCAAATATATCATAATAATTATCACACAATTATTTATCATGCCATACTTTCATGGAAGATTAAGTTTTTCACACTAAATCAGGTTTTCCAAGCATAATACAGAGCTTCATATTTTGTGCGCACAAGAACAAGACCTAAAATCATAGGTGCAAGTGATCCTACAAAATAGGAATAGTCCTACAAAATAGATATTAACACCACATTGAGTACATTATACAATCATGGAACTATTGTCCATATGAGGTGCTAATGTCCAATCAGCAGATAGACACCACAATCCTATTGATGACACTAAAAAATTTCCATAACAAAACATTCAAAACCCAAATCATCCATGACAGTCAATTTTTAGATAGGTATATATTTATTCCTATTTTTAAAAATTAAAACAAGGTCAAATTCCATAAAAAATCAATGATTAATTATTTTAATTTATTTGACTATTTTAGACATCATATAACTTTGATCTAAACATTTGAATTTACTTGTGTAAAAACCTAAAAGGTTAAATGAATGCTATTGCAATTAAAATAGTCATACATATAAATTTTTTAATATAGGAAGGGTTATATTAATTATTTATATTTTTATATCTGTATTAAATTTATCCACCTCTATATATCATAAATGACACTTTATTTGATCCATTACACACATTTGTAAGTCATAAAAACTCTCTAACTGGTTCTTGATTAATCCTAACATATACCATTTCTTAACCTCAAACATTGGTTGAGTCTTAACCAGTATTAAGGTATAATATATATTAATAAAGAGTTAAAAAACATTTAAATATTGTATATAGGCTTTATATACCCATAAACACACTAATTTACATCAATAGAACCACACAAGATCATGAAAAAGTCCATATGAACATTGATAAAAATTCAAATATTCAAAATAGTAATTTTGGTAAGAAATTACCAAATGAGATATAATTAAAAATTAGACCTAATATAAGACATATAACCTATTTAAATCACTAAATTATACATCCTATGACTTATAAGACACTATAATGAGCCCACCATTAATAAAACTATGCATCAAAATGACTTCCTAGGTGATGCGCCTGCATCATACTCCCTAGGAACATAAAATCTACTCATGAAATATTGTTCATGAGTTCTTCAAGATTATTTCCATGATTGATGATGTTTGATTATATCATCCAAGTGGCATCCTCTATAGGATGAATTTTACACTTCACTAAGTCTTGGTAATACTCATTGACTTTGGTTCTCTTACTAACCTTCTTGTCCAAGATGAGTTCAAGTTATTATTTTTTGCTTGTGGCAAATAATTTTCCCATTATTTCACTACTATTTATTCATTTACAATTGGTTTATCACTAACATCCCCTTATTTGAATAGATACAAGTCTACAACATTGAATATTTGAGATATTCCTACACCATAAGGTAATTCTATCTCATATACATTATTGGAGAACTTCCTAATGACCTTGCAAGGGCCAATTTTCTTCATCTTAAATTTATTATGCTTACGTTTTAGAAACCTTTTCTTCCTAAAATGAGGTAACACCATGTTCCCATCCTAAAAAATAACTTCTCTCCTCTTAAGACGTACATGTTTTTTGTACTTTCACACACTTTAATCCAATTACTTCTTAGCTTATGAATTTACCTCTTGAATAGAAATAGAAAACTCTTCTCCCTTAGCACTTATTTTCAACATATTACCTAGGTATCTTAGCTCAAACACTCCTCTTGGGTGCATAACATACACAACTTGAAATGGAATCTTTCCTATGATTCTATTGGGCAAGTCGTTATATGAAAATTATACTTGTGGTAATACTAAGTCCCACCATTTAGGACTATTCCTTGTTAGATAACTTATAAAATTACCCAAACTTATATTAACTACCTCAATTTTTCATCTATTTGAGGGTGGTAAGATGAACTAAAGTTCAAGTTTGTTCCTAGTTTCTTCCATAGGGTCCTTTAGAAGTACCCCACAAACTTGGTGTCCCTATTTGAGATAATGCTTAATGGAATTCCATGCAATCTAACAACTTCCTTGAAAAAAAATTATCCACATGAGTAACATAATTAGGTGTCATTGAAGGTATGAAATGGGCCATATTTGAAAATCTATCCCTAAGTACAAAAATTGAGGCATGCCCTCTTTGAGTTCTTTGTAACCCCATGAAAAAATCAATGCTAATGGAGTCCTAAGATATATTTGGTATTGTTAAGGGATGATAATTAATTTCATTATTTCTCTTTCCTTTGGTAAATTGTCATACTTACATCTTTTTACAAACTTATTTACTTATGTTTGCATTCTAGGCCAGTAATAGTGACTACTTAGCTAAGCCAAGGTCTTGTGAAGACCAAAATGACCCACTAAACTTACAAAATGTTTTTCCTTGATCAAATTATCTCTTGTGGAGCTCCTTGTCACACAAAATTAAACTCCTTTAAACAAAAAACCATATTATATCATGTACTCCATACAAAGTTCTCTATTTCTAGTAGTTTGATACTTTCAAGCCTCATTTTCTTCTTGGAATTATAAATGAGATTTATACAAATCCTTAAGTTAATATATTCCAAAATTATCTATATGACTTTATATTATCAGTAAAGTCATTCTACTTAGAGCATCTAATACCTTGTTAGTGTGGCATTTCTTATGCTTTATGAAAAAAGTGATGTTTTTCAAGTATTCCACCCACTTAATATGGCTTTGATTGAGCTTGGGATGAATATTCATGAAATAAAGTTCATGATTATATATGAATATGAAAAAATACTTTATCATTAGATAATCCCTCCACTTCCTAAAGGGTTAAACCATAACATAGAAATATAGATCATAATTAGAATACTTTTTCTTGGCTTCATTTAACTTCTCATTGAATAATGTGATGATTATACCATATTTACTTAGGATGTCTCTAATCACCACCCCACTTGAATCACACTCAACTTGAAAAGCCTTGTTGAAATCATGAAGTGATAACATAGGTTGCTTTGTGATTCTCTTCTTCAAAAACTAAAAATTTCTCTCAACAATATCAATCCATATGAATTTATTTTTATCCCCTCTAATGATTGAAATAATGGGTGCACAAATTCCACTAATTTTTTTAACAAAGGTTACTAAAGAATAAAAACATATTAAGGATGAGGATTGCTAGGATATACTTTAGTGTGTAAAATAGGGTTTCATATGCATATAAGAGGTTGGATAATTAAAACATAGTAAGTATGAATTGTCATGTATTAAATAAGAAGTAAAAAAAACTAAGGATTCATTAACATAAATAGATAATTCATATTAAATTAGATAAAATGTAATAAAAAATTATACATGAGAATGCACTCAAGGAACAAAATAGGAAATCACATAGGTAACCATAACCAAATAAGTCTATTGATATTTTAAAAAGTGGAACTCTATTCTTCTTACAAATAAAAGTATATATAAATGTTTTTAGTCTATGACTATTCATATTCTTCTTGTAATTGGTGCCAAAGAGGATTGCGTTCATATTATAACCTATTAAAATTCATGGAAATAGGACAAAATAGACTTATACGTGATAAAATGAGTACATAAGGCATGGATATTAGATAAAAAACCTACACAACTTTACAATCTAAATTCTTCTCTTAACACTTTCCTAGACTTAAAATTTTGTCTCATTCTGAGATAACATCACAGAAACTCCTAACTTGCATAGGTGAGTATAGGTTGAAGAAATGGTTAGACCAGTAAGAGTCACAATAATCACTCAAGGTGCCATTTTTGATTTTCACCTCTTATGCACTACTTATCTACCCTTTTAGGTTTTCAACTAAGCAACATACCAACCTATTACCCTTTACAAGTTTTAAATAAGATATCATATCTAGGTGGCTACCCTTTATATGTTTTCAATCAACCTAACCATGCTTATCTTACTAAGTCATCCCCAATACAAAATGTTATAAATTTTTTTACAAAATTTGTACTCTATGCAATACTTAACTTAATGGAGGTGGTATAGATGTAGATGGTGACTAAGCAGAAGAGTAGTTGGACTTGGACTATGTATTATTGTACCAGGTGATGATATTTTGGAACTCTAATGGTGGTAAATACATATGTGTGTTGATAATCTAGGCAATTTCATTGTAAAAGGGAGTCAGATCAATATTATAGGCATTTTAGTCTGACATGACTTCTTGGATCAACTATAGCAGGGTGTGAAATAGAACATGGTAACCGATGATCTACCTAAGATCTTTATCATTAGTTATTATCATGTCTACCTTAGTGTTGGTGAACCTAGTCTAGATATTGCCACTCAACTATTCCATCTTGTTTACATGGCATTAAGATTGGAGGTTAGTCAAGGAATTGCATAAAATCTGACTCCACCAGTTGAGTAAGTTATCATACATATTATCCCTAGTTTTAAGTGACTCTTGGAGTGATTCATCCTTCTCTTCCCCAATGTTTTTGTGGTTAACCATGGATACTTGGTGGTTATAGTAATGACAAAGTCTATACTAGAACTAGCTAGAGAATTATTTAGTTATTTCTTCTAATCCAACAAGATGCATGTGATCTATTATGATTGTAGTTTAATAGTGTCCAACATGCTATGATACTCTTCTAAAAAAGTGATAAGAGTCAAAACCTTAGTTTTAACATCTTGTCTTAGTGTTCTAACTATATGAAGTTATTATATTGTGTACAAGTCCTTACTTAACTCAGAGACCAGAGTCTTGAGTCTACATTGGTCAAACATGACCTAGTCCCCAATTGCTCAAGTGACCAACATGGGATAGGCATCCTAGATAATATTTACATTTTCATGGATATTAGCCTTCAAATTGACATTCATAGCCTTTAATTGATCCATTTCCTGATCTAAATAGGTAACCTTATATGTAATGGACTCTTAAAATGTTGTCATGCCCTTGATTTATTTCTTCAATGGGAATATAGAGACATCTATTGATGCTTCTTTCTAAAGGGGGAATGATACCATTGTGCTTTAATTCATTGAAGTGTTAGGTTAGGGCATAGTCATAAGTGGGAGAGACAAATTGGTGCATCAATCATCCACAATCAAGACATCCTAAAGCCAAATTCCTCCTAAGGGAAATCTAAGAGTTGTGGATTTTTTAGAGCTATAGCTATTTCTTCTTATTGTTTTGGATGCTTTGCTTTAGATTATTGTTGCTCAGGTACCTATTTTTATTACATCATGCCCTTTATTGTAAGCTTGATATGTTGTGGATTGTCTTCAGCCTATTTTCATTTGACTTTTCCCTCCACTTTCTTGTTCATCTATTATTAAGTAGCTCTCTATTTGGCTTGTTATTCCTCTACCTAAGGCTTTTATGCAAATTTATATTTTTTCTTTTGCTCTGCCAAGGTAGTAGCCTTAGCTTGTTCAACCATAACATATACCTATACTTGTGCCTATGTTGGTGCATGTTGTTGGTGTAGGGCTTCTTCTTCTTCTTCTTCTTCTTCTTCTTCTTCCTTCTTTTTAGCTTCTTTATCTAATTGATGTATGCAAATGGAATATTTCATGGCTTCCTTTACCTATGCTACTATGTCCTATTTTTTTAATTCTTCTAACTTAGCCTTGGTAATGAGCTTAGTGTCTTTGATCTTCTAATCTTACACTTAATATGCCTAGTTGGCTACATCAGTATCTTCTTATGACTTTTTAGCCCTTTTGAGGGATTTCTATCAATTATCCTCTACATCTTGGGCCTTTTATTTGGCCTCATATTCTTTGACTTGTGAACTTATTTGTTATTATTGTTGTTGAGCTTGATCCTTATGGTATTTTTTATCCTCCTTTTTGACTCATCATTATACTATGCAAGATGCTTCTTCCCTTGAATCCTATTATTCTTATGTTATGGGTTACTTAAGTGTGAGATATTCAAAATCTCACAAACTTGTGGGAATATGGTGAAGCTGTTGAATCACCTAGATAGACCATAGAGTTATAAACTTGTTTTTTCTTATGCCCTTGTGTGACCAATCTACATTTAGGTAGAGGTGAATTTAAAGATGGAGTAGCTTATACTTCTTAAACTGAGCCTAGTTGACTAAATGTGCATTCTTAGAGGGTGGGTGAGACCTTAACCTCATGCCTAATTTTTGGTTTAATCATGAGGGACTTTGATAGGCTTTTTATAGGTGGCATAATGACATATTTAATTATGAAGCTGGTAGAAGGTTATTATTCGAAGTCAATCCTTCACTAAAACTGCTCAACTTCTTCTTACACAGTGTTAATGATGATGGATGTAGGAAATGGTGTTAGGTCCATCCATAGATTCAGAGGAACCTTATTTCATAGTTAGACCATTTGAATATTCTTCTAGAAGAAAAATTCCTTCTCATCCTCTCTATCATAGAAGTCTTCAACTATGTTGGTAATCATTGCTTGGTAGATTTCTTGTTCATCCATCCCCATTTGTGATAGGTCACATGAGATTATAATTTGGGGAACCTTAGGATCATATAAATAGGTCATCTTGATATTTGTCTTATGATTTAATGGAGGAGATTTTGATTAATTCTTAGTGGAAATCTTGTAAATTACTTTTTATACATACAAACTAGTGGTTGCTTCCTCTTTTTTTCTATGTTATAAGGTTGGATGTGCTAGGTGGTATGTCTTGGAGTGGGTGTCGCACAACTAGATGCAAAGGATTTTTATTTGGAAAATTTAGCCTAAACTATGTTCATGGTAACAAAGAATGGGAGAGATCCAAATGGTGACCTTAGATGCTCATGGATATGTATGAATACACCTTTTATTAGCAAGGTGATAGTAGCATGTTGGGCTAAATATTTCATTACATCTAGTAGAACCTAAGGATGTGTGGTGATCATCTCCAAGTACTCCTCCTACCATGCCTTAAATTTTCCTTCATGTGTTATGGATCCATGCTCAAGTGTCTAGATGAGGTTAGGGAATTATTGAGCTAGGAAATAATCAATGTTTGAGTGTACCTTTCCCTATAGGGACTTTCATAGTGTCCATCATAATAGAAAAAATAGTAACTAGTATTAGAATGTCTACTTAGGAGATGTGTAACACTTGTCAATGTTTGTGAGTAACTCATAAATTAAGTATTCAATCCAATTAAACTACTTTCTCTAGTGGATTATGTGGTTAGAAATATCCATGATGCCTTTTAGAATTTTCTTTACAGACTTAGTCATATAATAGAACCTCTATGTTATGAATCTGTGAGGATGTACACTAGTTCATCATGAATTTATTCAATTAGGATCCCTTTGGATCTTTGAACATACAAATCTTTGACTTCTTAGAGAATAGGTGTCATTCTTATTTTATATGAAATAAGGGAGTCTCCTTGCACAAACATGCCCAAAACTTAGGCCAATGTAGATGTTTCTATCATTATATAAGCCAAGTAGGGCTTGTAAAATCTCCCCTAAGTCACAAAAAGTGTTCATTAAAAGAAAATTATTGACATCTATATTATGGAAGTGATGGAGGGGCTATGAAGGCTAGTGGTTATGTAATTTTGATGGGGTTTGGGAAAAATATCTTATACTCTACTACTCAAAGGAAATAAAATGGCTTTAGATCATTAAGTTTTGTTTTCTTTAGTGCTATATTGATGCCCATTGCTTATTTTTATACATCTATCAAACCCATAAAGAGATATGAAGTATCCATGATTGCTGAAGTGATGAAGTTATAAATTTATTAGCTCTCTATGTAATAAAACTAGCTTGGCTCTTTGAATTATAGGTCATGAAAATATTTTCAAGAATGAAATGCAGACTTAGGTCGTAAGCTTATGACTTTATAGATTTTTTACTTGTTGGTTTCCATGTAAATATTATGTTGAGCTATCTATTGGACATGAATATAATTGATGATATGGAAAATCTTATGTAATCTAGAAATTAAGCCAATTAGTCATTAGCATATGTGTGGATATACATTGTTATGTTATTTTTTATTCATATAGGAGTACAACTGGATGATGTCTATTGGCTACAAATTTGTTGAAGGTTAAGTCAATTGAACCTTGGATCTAGCATTAACTACTTGGGGATGACCATTATATGGTAAAGATATTGGTTTATGTGATTTATCCATATATTTCTTGGACTTAATTTCTTTCTATGATACTATTGACATCCATGATGACACACATGAATTATCCTATGCATAGTTGGTGCATGTTAAAATTGGTATATTAGTTCCCAAATGGTAGTGAAGAGATAATATACAAACACACACACACACACACACACACACACACACACACACACACACACACACACACACACACACACACACACACACACACACACACACACACACACACACACACACACACACACACACACACACACACACACACACACACACACACACACACACACACACACACACACACACACAAATAATCACTCAAGAAAACACGCAAAAATGAGAAATCCTAATTTATTAGATACTAATTATTACCTAGTCACTTAGTATAATGAGAATATTTAAGACTATTGGCATTAGGGATTAGCCTAAATCCATTCACTCACCCAAGCAAAATGGTTCCTTGTAGATATCTCAAAACAATGGTTCCTTGTTGTGATATTTCATGTATAACATAAGGCCCTTTCCATAAAATATATAATTTACCCAAAAATGATTTGAAATAACTATCATATAACAAAATTGGTTGATCTATATGAAGTTATTTATGGTGTATATTCTTATCATGCCATGCTTTATGGCTCTACTTATGAACTTCCTACATCTAAAATTCTCTATGTCAATATTCATCTATCTTATTCAGTTCAAGAAGTCTATTGGTGAGAGACTCATGATCCCCTAGTCTCATGACCATTAAAATACATAGGTTGGGTACCAAAGATTACATTGGCACAACTGTTTCAATCCCATAGACCAACTAGAATGGATTACAACCTATAACCCTCTTATAGTGTGTGTGATATGCCCACAAAATTATAAGAATTTGATCTTCTCAATCATCCCTCTTGACATCCCAAATCTTTATCAACATTTTTCCAAAACTTTATTAAAAGTGTTAGCTTGGCCATTAGTTTATGGATGGTATGCAGTACTTTTATGATGAGAAATCATGAATTCTTTAGTAAGAGCCTTGATGGTGTTGTTTAGGAAGTATGTCCATCAATGTATAATGAGTTTGATGGGGCATATAAACCTTGTAATAATATTATCATAGAGAAACTTTATTACATCCTTCATGCCATAACTAGGTTTCATAGAAGATTAAACCCATTTAGTAAAGTAATTGGTCATAGTGATAATATACTTGATTTACTACATTTAATCAGTCGATTGATAAGTTTGACAAAATCAATGCCCCATTAATTAAAAGGTTATTCAGATAACAAAGGTTTCAAGGTAATTTCATCTCTTTATAGTGGTTTACCCATCTATTGACATACATCACAGTGTTGTGCTAATCTCTATGCATCTTGGAAAAGATTTGGCCACTGTAACCCATTGTGTAACAACTTCCTGGTAGTATCTTCTCCAAAAAAAATTCCTCATGTGATTCTTTGGATTTCCTCTTGTAATATTTATGGTCATTAATTTTCTATAACTACCTTGCGTAGTACTTCATACTTCCCCAAATGATACAAAAGCCCATTGATGATAGTATATGGCAAAGATCTGGTGACAAACTATTTCTTGTCTCTTTCTTGGTAGTACATAGGGTATAATCATTGTTTGAGGAAGTTAGAAATTGCTTCATTTTTTTTGTGTATTGTAGAAATGAAAAATACATTAGCATGAGGAGAATTTTCCTATTATTCTTCTAGTTCTTTACCATTGGGAATGTGATTGAGATGATTTGGCCCCACATTTTCTCTACCTAGATTGACATTAATGTAAAATTACAATTCTTGAAATAGCATCAACCATATATAAATTCTCTCCAAGCATTGACTTATTGACCAGGTAGTGTAGAGCTTGATGATCCATAAAAAATGCAAATGGTGTCACATGAAAATAGTATCAAAATTTATTTAGTGTGAACACTATAGCCAATGTTTTTATTTCAGTTATCATGTAATTCTTTTCTATGTTAGATAACTTTTGGATTATAAAATTTATGGGGTGGTCTAGTCCACCATATCCTAGCTATGTAAGCATAGCAAAAACTATAATACCCAAAGGATCAACATGCATATGAAAGCTCTTGATCCAATCTAGAAAGATGAGGATAGGTGTAGTGACCAATCATTGATTTAATTATATGAAGGCTACTTGACATTTAGAGGTCCAAATAAATTTATCACTTTTGCATAGTAAATACTCCAAAGGAGATGAAATGGATGCATATTCCCTGATAAACTTGTGATATTACCCTACATAGATAGTAGAATATTACACTTTAATTAAGATAATTGGTGGAGGCATACTTAGAATGACTATAGTTTTGGTTGGGTCTACCAAAATAACTTCACTACATACTATGTGATGTAGTAGTACATGAAAAGGTGTAAATAATAAACATTTTTTAAAATTTTGAGCAATGTGTAGAGTTCAGTAGTGGTTCTAACATGAGGCATAATCTATACAAATTTTACTTTAAAAAATAAAATATTTCCCAATCATCAAGATAGACTTCGAGGAAGTCATGAAATAAATCTTTGAATGTAATCACCACTATGCAAGAAAAAACTACATGTATATTCTTAAGGCCAAAAGGTATTATCTTGTACACAAAGTATCCCCATTATATGGAAAAAATTATTTTAGATATGTCTTATTCTATTATTGGTATTTGATGATAGTCACTGAAGTGATCTTTGAAAGAGTAAACTTCATCTATGAAAAGAATTGGGAATGGATCATTCATACATACATAATTCAGAATTTGATAATCAACACATACTCTGATCTCCTCTATTTTCTATGGTTGAACTACCATGGGACTAACCCAATCTACCTTTTCTATGGGATATATTATACTTGTATCTTTAATTCTATCAAGTTCAACCTTCACTTTCAAATTCATGTTCAGATTCAACTTATATGGATATTTTGTTATGGGTCATGCACACTCCTTGAGTTCTATATGCATTTCACCTAGAGATGGATCAACTCCTTGGACACATAAATATTTAGTGGGAAACACATCTTGATAATATCATAGAAGTTTCATAGCTTTAAAAACTTTTGCTTTAGTCTAGTAATCACCTATATGTGCCAATTTTGGGACCTCATCATTTTTTATGTTTTCTACATGCTTTTTAATGGTACATAAATAAATCTTATGCTTTTCCTTAGCAATATATTTTTATATCATTTTTTTCTATTAAAATTTTGGAATTTGTATGTTTTATATCTTGTCTTCTTCAGTAAGTTCTATGATGGGGTCCTTTTCTATTTATACTGGCCATTTAGGTTCAAATAAATTAGTGAAATTGATATGACCATTAATATCTAAATATTCAATGTCCTCTTCTTCATCTTGTATTCAGTGTCATGGCTGCATGAGAGTTTGTTCTTCTTTCTTGGTAGCTTTATATCTTTATAATGTTATATTTAGACCACAATATGCATTCTTATACATAGTAGATTTTGTCATGGTGCTTAAATCTTCTACAGACCCATGGCATAGGAAATGTTTGATTCTCAGTAGTGCATTGTGAACTAGAGGGTTATCTTCTTCCAAAAAAAAATTATATGAAGTAAATTTACATCTACACTCAATCCTTTGTCTCCCTCCTGTCTTCTTGATGCATATACCATATTGATGGTAAAAGAGATAGTGTATAATGAAAGATGTGGACCCAGTACTTTAGTACCACTTATTCTTCAGTCCAAACTTCAACACATTTTTGAATATGGATTTTAGGAAACTCACCTTCTTGGAATAAAGGCCAATTGCTTTTGAGGACCTATAGTAGTTTTAATTTTCTAATCATGAGTTTTCATGCATCATCCTAATTAATATGATCATTTCTATGAATTTCCCACCATGTCACTATAAATCCCTTTAGATCATAATTCATGGCACTTACCTACTAACTAATGCTAGGTACATGAAATTATAGGTGCATAATGAATTGATTGATATCCTCAATCATATAATACATAGGAAGTTGTCTCTCATGTACAAATACCATTCTCATAGGTCAAAGTTCTTGATAACCATGATCCAAATCAAAAAGGTGCATGTTTGAGTCTCCACTAATAGATGAAGCTATTTCCCAAGGAAAAGTGCCTTCTTTGGTTGGCTCTATACAATCCTATATATGATCATCTACTTGATAGAGAAAGTTAACTTCTAAATGAGTAGGGGATTTATCATACATGGATGTATAATCTTATATGATAAACTAAGTTTCTAATAGCTGAGTAATTATTGGTTAAGGATTTCATTGTTCATATGTCTTCAACTATTGAGTTAGTAAAGATTGTACCTGAGGTTTAGTATACTCATACAAGAAGTTGTACTTAGCTATGCATAGATATTTTGGGTTCTTTTCAGAGTTTACCTTTATCTAGATGTGTTCTTGCATGACATAAGGAGAGTTTGGTTTAGCCAGAATGATGTAGGGTTTGTGATCCTTATTTAGAGTAATTATGACAACCTTATATCCTTGATGTTCCTCTAGCTGATTTTGCATAGTATTTATAGTCATATGACCATCATATGCCCATTTCTTGAAAATCAACTTAGGGTTATGTGTTTCTACTATATTCATATCAATAACATCAAAGTCACCTCATAGGTTTAATTATATGAATTTTATCTCAATGTCTTCTAATCTACCAATGGTCTCAAATCTTCCATAGTATGCTTAGCTCAAAGTTAGTAGGCTATAACTTAAAACCGATCATCCAATAACCTCCCATGTAGAGTTGGGAATCATGTTGATTGTGCTACCAAAATAAAAGACAACATTTGGAATTTCATATCCTATAAATTTAGTGTCAATTCATGCATTTAAATCCCATGGTTTATTTATTTTAACATACCAAACAAGATTTTAATTCTATTTCCCTCATTACACACACTCTAATAGATTATGTAGTAAGTCTATGATGTTTTGAGAGATGTATTCATTGTGAAGTGTGCTTAAAATTTTCAATAGATATGTTAGCATAGTAAAAAATCCATCCTAACATATAATGCACATGATTTGGCCATATATTTAGGCATCTATTATTACAACATCTCCTTTAGTAGTGTCTTCATGTTGAATGTTTTTCAACATTTATGAAACTTCATACATGAGATCCTTTTCTATAGCTAGGATTGGGTATTTGTCCTATTTTTATTTTTGGATTCCCTAGTCTTGAATCACTTCAAGGGGATGAACACCTTTTTCTATGTGATGATGTCATGTAATAAGGTTTAGGAATGCATCTTCATTAGATTGTGCATTCACCATATTAACATTCCAAATGACCTTATCTTCTATTTAATTTTCCAAGATAGGATAGTCTTCTATTTCATGTTGGTTATATAGTATATAGTATGTGAAGTAAAACTCTATTTTAGGATTGAAAGGGTAATTATGTTTCACATGATTATACTCTCCAAACAAATAAAAATTCAAAGGAAGGCATTTATAGTTATTTACCCTACCACCTGGGTAATATCCTCTTTATCCACCACTAGATGCTCCTCTATATGATTGATAACCTTCTATATACACTCATTATTATTATTTTATATTATAATGTTGATATTTTTGGGTATTATCTATAATTCCAAATTATTGTTGCATAAATGGTGGGGTCCAACTAGTTTGTTTTTGCTACATCATTGATGGACTCCAAGTTGATATATACTAGCATTATGGTGATGGTGGTGTCTAACTTGGTGAAGGTGGGATCCAGCTAGCTAGACCTTGAGGCTATTACTAAGGTGAACTAGGAATCCATTAAGGACCTACTTGGGTTACATAACCTTTATATACCTCTAGGTATAGAATCATCTACTTCACTAAGGACACTTATTGTGCATTGATGGCAAATACATTTTTAATGATGTCTTCTTTGAGCTCCTAAAAATCCCTACAATTACTTTCATCATGATTGTGTGACTTAAAAAAATTACAATATAAATTCTATGAGTTATTGACATACTATTGTAGGAGATGGCACTACATTTTTGTGTGCCCTACTACTTGATATATTTCATATAATTCTATCTTGATCTTAGGATAATCATTCCCATGATGTCCTTTCCCATGCTCCATGCACCATAGATTTAACTTAATTTTATCTACCTCATGATATTGATCCATTATTTTCATAAAATATTACAATGTATTTTCAATCTTAGAATTTATGATGGGAAATTCTCCATACTCTTCAATTTGATCCACTCGTAGGGTAGTATCTCTAGCATCTGCCTTAGTAGCATATTAAATCTATGCAATAACAAATATGATTTTAAAATGAAGTTTTTTTAAGGAAAATTATAACTCATTCAAACCATTATATAAATTGTGATCATAGTTGTAGAATAATTATTTTATCTTTTTCCTTATCTCCTTTAAGTCTTGAATAGTCTGACTGGTATATTTATTTATTTTAAACTTTGCAATAAGCCATTCCTTAACCTATTGTGGACTTGCCTATGAAATTTATCTATGGTATATAAACTCAAGTTATCTTTCATTAATTTATATTATTAATTTACACTTCTTAATAGTTTCATAAAAAATGTCCTTATATTTCCATCTCATCTCATATGTCAGTAAGTATTATTCAGGGTTAATAGACCCATCATATGTGACCATATTTATAAGTGATCCTATAGCACCCATTATATAAATTGGTGTCAAGGGGATTTTATATGTAGTTTTTATAAGTGGAGAATACATTATATGTGATCCTAATTGTGTGCTAAAAATATTTATCTATGCACTATGAGAGTCAACCTATACACTCTATTTTTTAGTGTTTCCTTCTTTTCTCTACTTGGTCTCAAGAAACCTTCTAGCCTTAAAATCCTTTTGAATTGATGTTGTTTAAATTTTAGTACCCAAATAATGAACTTTTTCTATAAATGACCCTTTCCAACTACTATATTTCTATCCACCTAGTTAAAAACTTCTAGTAGAATATAAGAAATTAGGCTATGGGAACATGTGCTTTTCTAGTGAATGATTCTTTGCTGTGACTTATTTTATGTTTAAGCTTGTGATTACTCTAAAATTTTATTATGATTATTTTATTAATACTTATTTTCCTTTTAATAATACACTTTATTTTAACTTCATACTACATCTATCATCTAATTGCTCTACTTCTACACTATTTTCACCTTCTTCATTGAACATCTCTTCTTCCTCTCGATCTTCATCACTTCTTTCTTTCTACCAGTATTCACCATATTATTTCATATAATATATAATTATCATTATTTATTCATATATTTCATCTCAATCATCATTTATTCTTAATCATTCATCATCTATTTTAATTCTACTCTATACCTAGGTATTCTTCAATTTACTCCATCTATTTTATTCTTATAGCTCACATTCTGAATCCCAACTCTTCTTCCCTCATGTCTCCATTATGGATGTAGGTTTAATCCTTATATGCTAATATAATAATCATTCAATATCATTTCACACACACACACTCATATCCCTAAAGTGACTACTCCATATTAGTTGGAGTTGGCACCATGGCCTTGTCCACAACCAATATTTTCACAAGGATAGGTAGTCACTAAATAAATTTCCATAAAATTCATATAACAAAAAATTACTTCATATATTTGAAATCTATGTATCATTGTACTAAAAAATTATTTATATATCCATCTATAATAATAGTAACCCAATAATCTATTGCTCTTGTCTAATTAGGTTTTAATTTTTTCAACTAGTCTATCTTGTCTTCAGTCTAAAACATTATTTATTCTATTCTTGAGTTAAAAAAATAATAATCCAATCATGCCAACCAGTTAGCTAGCAATTTAGACAAATCATATCAAAAATTTCATAAATATCTCCATAAATATACTCTCGAATGATTTAATATATGGTAAGACCAGTACTTCTTTATTATTCTTCTACAAAATTACACATTCTTTTGTCCAACCATGTCTCAATTTATCTCTACCCTAGTAACCATCTTAGCATAATTTATTTCAAAATGAGTGTTCCACACTCACTGCACCATTATTAGTAGAGGTTCTTGAAACATTTGAACATGTTAAGGATGAAGATAGATATGATATACTTAAGTGTATATAATATGGTATCACATTCATACAATATGTTGGATAATAGAAACATATAAAGTATGAATTATTATGTCTTAAATAGGAAGTAAGAACAAACATGGATTCATTAATATAAATAGAGTATTCAGATTAAATTAAATAGAAAGTAATAAAAAATTATACATGATAATGCATGTAAAGAACAAAGTAAGAAATCACATAGGTAACCATAACTAGATAAGTCTCTATTGATGTCTTCAAAAGTGGAACTCTATTTGTCTTAAAAATACAAGTATATATAGACATTTCTAGTCTATGACTGCTCATCATTTTCTCATACTTGGCATGAAAAGTGGAGCTTATTCATATTCTAACCTATTACAAGTTATGGAGATATGATAAAATATGCTTATACATGAAAAAATGAGTACATAATGCATGAATATTAGACAAATATCCTGTGTAGGTTTCTAATCTAAATTCTTCTCCCAACAATTTTTTTGATAAAATTCTTATAAAATCTAGCTCAGCCATGGAATATTCTTACCTCATAGGATGTCTTACAAGTTATTCAATCAATGATTGATTTCACCTTATCTTTATCCATGTTCAATATACCTTGAGAGATCATAAAATCAAGATTGACTAGCCCTATATTCATAAAAAATATTTTTAAAGATTAATCAATAACCTCTATGCTTGTAACCTTTACATCACCATCCTCAGGTTTTGAAAATGATCTTATTTTCTTTGAGATATAAATTAATATGTCATCTAAATATAAAATAACAAACTTACCAATTAAATAATTTAACACTTCGTTATGAGTCTCATTAATGTGTTTAGGGTATCAATGAGACTAAATGGCATAACAAGTCACTCATACAACCCCTCATTTATCTTAAAGGCAATTTTGTATTCACCTCCTTCTCTTATTGTTATTTGATGATAACCACTATTTTAATACATATTAGAGAAATATTTTGAACTACTCAAATAATCCATCAAATATTAAATTCTTGGAAGAGGAAATCTATACCTTAATCTTATCTAGTTGATTAATCTAGAGTTAGTACACATTCTCTAATCTCCTTCTTTCTTTGGCAATAGTAAAACTACAACTACACATGGGCTGAGGCTTTCTTTAATCAATACTTTATCCGAGAGTTCTTGTATTTGATTCTTATTTTTTGCATTCTCTTGAGGAGTCATATTGTGGTCAATTTTTAAGGAAAACTTGCACTTGGTAAAAAGTTAATAAGATGATTGATGTTCCTAATAAGTGGTAACTCATTGGGTAGTTCATCTACAACAATATCAACAAATTATTCTAACATATTTTTTACCTCTTGAGGTAACTAATTCAACTTGGTGATTTTTATAATAGTTCTTGGTATGATGACCACTCTAAAACCAAGTTATTCCTCTTTCATATTATTCAATAACTCTTTCTCAATCACCATCACAACACTTGCATTAGTCCTTTATCCATTGTCTTTTTAGTTTAGAGGCAACATTGTATGGCTTATTCCATCCTTGTCCAAGGTTTAAACATTATTCCTTCCATCATGAGTAATATTTAAATCATATTTTTAATGCCTTTATAGGATCACATGACACACATCTATTGGCATCATTTCACATAAAACCTTGTCAATGTATCCTCCAATATGAAAATATGCCTAACATTGTTCATTCTCAAGAAATTTCTACCCTTTTTAAAGCCATGATACTTTATCAAGGTTTGAATATGGTATTATATTAAAACCAATATTTTCTACCATCTCTACTAATACTAGATTATCTATACTACCTAAATCAATCACCAATTTACAACACTTATCATGGCATTTACAAGTTATCTTTAATAGTGTATTTTTTGGTAGCCTCTTTCTCCTTGGGTGGTTTTATTATCACTCTCATTATCAACAAAAACTCACCAACTTATGGTTCTTATACCTGAGATGGAGAAGCCAAACTTTCTTCCTCTACTTTGACTACTTGGTTTCTACTTTTAGTTCTAGATTTACTAGCTTGAGAGTTCTCTAAACAATCCCAAAATCTATAAACTACAAATTTGTTGCATTTGAAACACAACAATGAATCCATTGAATCATATTCCTCTTTTCATGTGTCCTCTTTCGAAATAAGGTTTCCTTCCACTAAATCCATCTCTTGAATTAGATGCATGTTTTTTAGAGGTATTTGGTTCTAAATTAGTTCTTTGAGATGTAATTCTTCCTCCTTGTTGACCCCTATGATGCACTGTCATCAGACTGCAAACAAAAATATTAACCCCTCTAAAAATTGAATGTTAATTTCCTCCCTTACAAACATGGTACCTGGCATCCTTAGTTTAAAGCCTTACATAATAGATGCCTTTCATAATAACGACAGGGTATATACATTTGCACATTCAGAGCTTGATCTATGTGCCCACTATATATGCCTTTAGAGATTACATGCCATCCTGGCTTAGGTCTCAGTGGCTCTACAAATGCACAGTTATCTCATTCGACCAATGAATGCATAGAATAGATGTTTCATACCTAACAAAATGACCACATTATATAAGCTGTGAGCTTAGTATATGTATATGATATATTCATACATCATGGTCAAGAGTTTTACAAAATGGATATATGAGCCTCATAGACTCGAGTCTACTCCAAACGAGTTCTACCTCGACTCGATCTCTGCACTTGTATCATACACCCTCATTGGTTGATAGCCTTTCCTAATAAGTGTAATAAACACCCTCACTAGATCAAATTTATGCCTATGCAAATACATACCATTTGCCATGGTCTAAATTCCTTACAAGTATCTTCACAGGCTAGGACCTGAATAAAATCCCATCCTAGTATACATAATTGGTCGTGGATAAGCCTTTTCTAAATAGGTGATCATCCTCTTTGGATCTATATCTTTTCCCAAACCTCAAAACAGAAAACTTTCTAAATAGAATAATGAACCCCTATCGAGACTATGCAAATAGCAATCACCACCTTCAGGATAAACCTGTATGAAAACAATACCTGTCATGGTCTCATGAATTTACACATAGGTGTCTATATGGCTTAGACTTGGCCTACATGTATTATTTTATGGCCAAAGGCTATATAGAATGGTTATCTCGCCTCATCTCATTTGGGTCTGTGTGGTTACAATGCCATACATTCCCCTTGCCTAGGATTAAACAACCAAAACAAGTTACGAAATATATCACAACCCTATCTTTTCAATATCCTTAGCCTAATTTCTCTTGAGGCTATCCTCTCTTACTTGAATTATTCCTTTTTTTTCCCTTTATGCTTAAATCAAGGCCTTCAATCTTAACATAGTGTTGACCTTATCTCCTTGAATCTTGCATTATCCTATAAAGACTCAATGACTCATCTAATAAGGGAATTATTCAACTATGCTTGAATCCACACCATCCTTGGATGATTACTATAATAATAGGATTATTGAAATCCTTTGACAACTGATAAATCTATATAAAACATATTTAGGCCTTATTTCTCCTCCACATGACAAGTATGAATATTTGAAAATATAACTTAGAGGGAAACTTATATAATTGCTTAGGCTAATGCCTATTGAAGGCTTATTCAACTAGTCCTTGTTAGATGCTCCTGCATCATACTCTCCCTATAGAAAGGATTTGAACCTTAGTTCAAATGAAATTCTTCCTCCATGCATTAGTCTTCTCTATATGCCTGGATCCTAAGGTCTTGTTGTGAATGTCAATGCTAGTGTTTGTCTTTGATAGTCTTTGTCTTTCATCTTCTTTCTTTTCTTCCTTTTCTGTTATGTTCTTCTCCTCATCTCCTTTTTATCTATTATGTCCCATCTCCATGCTTCATTCTCATACATGTCTTCAAGATCTTCTTGATCTTCTTGGTTCAAAAATTTGTCCATTGAACTATGGAATTCATTCATCTCCACAACTTTAACACCTAAATTCAAAACATCAAAGGCAATGTTAGAAGTAAAAACTTGAGACCATAAAGTCTCTTGGCTACCTCCACTCTTCTACTCTTTGGCCAAAACTGCCTTTGCCTCTTTAGTGTGCTCTTTTCTTGCTTCACTCTCACCAATGGTGTTCTCATCATGGTTTGTTCCTGTATGTATCTCTCTTGAAGAACTAAAGATCTCTTCCAACATTCTCATTTCTTCCTTTAGTGATCTCTCATTTATCTTCCCATTCACTTCATCAAACTTGGGCTTATCAACCTAAAGGATTGCTTGTCCTTTACTTATCCTGTACCTCATTTCATTCTTTCTTGGCTTGTTTTCATACAAATCAAATCCTTCATTAATATACTCATCAAAAACAATTGAAGAAATATTACCTTGTGTCTCCTTGCTCTTTTCAATATCTACTTGAAGCCATCTTATTTGTTCTTTATTTTTAATGTGGCATTGCTTTGCTACATATTCTCCCCTTTCCTCATCATCCATCCATTTGGAACTCTCTCCTTGCTAAATATTAATCCTCATAGACAATTTCCATACCTCATTTCTCATGAAAGGATCATTAAATGATTCAAACACATCATCATAAATAATTTTTTTACCTTTTACCTCTTTGGTATACCTCTCAAGCATCCTATCTTCATGGAATGCCTCTTCCATACTCACCATCTCACCTTTATTCTCTTGGTTGATTGAATCACCTTCAATCCTCTTCCATTGACTTCTTGGTGTTGTTGCCTCAACACTCACATCTTCTTCACTTTTTTCCTTCTTAGGAGCCCACATTTTATTCTTTCTCTTATCAATTGACTTCACAAGCCATTTAGGCATCTTGTAACCATGCTCTTGTGACAATACTAAAAAACCAACTTTGTTTGTCCTTTTATTTTCTTGCACACCTACATTCATATTAGGAATATGATAAAATCCAATCTTATAAGGTAAACTTTTCTGCTTGCTTACTTGTTTCTTGCTTGTGTGCTTCAGCATCCACTTAGGCACTATGTATACATGATTGACTGCTTTGTGTGAGGACTTCATCTTCCTCTTACCTCTTATAACCTATGTATTAACATCTTCATGCTCACAATAACAATCAAAATCAGGTCTAAACACTTCATTTACCTCTTTGATAGCTTGTTCCATGGAGCAATCTTTCTCTTCCTTTGTGCTTTGTTGTTTTCTTGCCTCTTCTTGATATTCCATGGCATCATGGAATTCATATTCATATTCTATCTCTTTTCTTTCTTATATGGGGTCCTCAACACCTTCCTCATGCATTAAACAATGTACTCCTTCTTCCTTATCAACAACAACAAACTTTTTATTTTCTCCTACACATTCACTTGTGCACTTGGTGTCTTCTCTTGCACCAATCTCTTCAGTCTTCAAGGCCTTTTTGTGGACCTTCTACACAAAGATGCGCATACCTGCAATTACCCATTCAAAGACAACATTAGATGTAAAAACAAGAGACCACAAGGTCCCTATGAGTGCTCTCTTCATCAACACTCTCATCTTCTCAAGTGTTCTTCCTGACACTTTATCTTTTCTTTCTTCTTTTCTCTTGTTCTCCACAATGAGAACCTTCTTCACAACTTCTTATTCCTGTTGCTCATTTAGTAGCCTACTCACACTCTTGCCTTTATGGGCTTCACTTTTCATGGCAATCTTCTTTTGCCTTTTTCTCCTCTTCACTAGGAGATCAATTGGCCATTTCAACCTTTTCCTCATTGGCCATACCCATGCTTTCCTATTCAACTACATCCAAGACTCATATTCATCTTTAATCTTAGCTAACTCTTTCTCTTCAAACTAGCAATCTTTTTATCAATTTCAATACTAGTCATACCTTTCTTATTTTGGATGATTTTTTTCTTCTTGGTGCCCTCATGTATTCTACTACTCTGTAGTGCCTTCAATAATACTTCCATTTCTAAAATCTTCACCCAAGTCTTTTCTACCTTGGTCTCTTGATCCCTTCAGGTCTTCACCTAGGTATTTTGCTCCCTAGTCTTTTTGTCCCCCTTAATGGCTTTATTGAGATTCACACTAAGTCAATGGTCTACAATCTGACACTACTTTAACCAAATATCAATAATTTCTCAAATCCAAGCTTACCTTGCTTTCGATCTTCCTCTTGAGCATTCACTTGCTCCCTTACCTTTGAGCTTTCCAAGATTCTCTTCTCTCATGTCAAGCCTCAATGGCTTTAAGACTTCCTTTTCACCTATTTGCTTCTCAAACACAATAAACTCAAATCAAATATCAAAGGTTACTCATACCTTTCCTCAACAAGGTCTTCTAGTGCTTTGTCTGGTTGATCCTTTTTTTTCCAAATCCTATAAAAACTCTTTATTGATGAAACATCATTAACAAATGTAACCATTCCAAAGATCTATTTGGCTTTGATACCAAAAATGATGTGTTGTCATCAGACTGCAAATAATGATATTGACCCCTCTAAAAATTGAATGTTAATTTCCTCCCTTACAAACATGGTACCTGGCATCCTTAGTTTAAAGCCTTACATAATAGATGCCTTTCATAATAATGATAGGGTATATACATTTACACATTCAGAGCTTAGTCTATGTGCCCATTATATACACCTCTGGAGATTACATGCCATCATAGCTCAGGTCTCAGTGGCTCTACAAATGCATAGTTATCTCATTCAACCAACGAATGTATAGAATAGATGTTTCATCCCTAACAAAATGACCACATTATATAAGTTGTGAGCTCGTTATATGCATATGATATATTCATACATCATGGCCAAGAGTTTTACAAAATGGATATATGAGCCTCACAGACTCAAGTCTACTCCAAATGAGTTCTACCTTGACTCGATCTCTGCACTTGTATCATACACCCTCACTGGTTGATAGCCTTTCCCAATAAGTGTAATAAACACCCTCACTGGATCAAATTTATGCCTACACAAATACATACCATTTGCCATGGTGTCATTGCCTTACAAGCATCTTCACGGGCTAGGACCTAAATAAAATCCCATCCCAGTCTACATCATTAGTCATGCATAAGCCTTTGCTAAATAGGTGATCATCCTATTTGGATATGTATCTTCACCCAAAGCTCGAAACACAAAAATTTCTAAATAGACTAATGAATCCCTATTGAGACTATGAAAATATCAATCACCACCTTTGGGATAAACCTGTATGAAAACAATACCTATCATGGTCTCATGAATTTACACATAGGCGTTTCTATGGCTCAGACCTAGCCTACATGTATTATTTCATGGCCAACGGCTCTATGAAATGTTTATCTTGCCTCATCTCATTTGGGTATGTGTGGTTACAATGCCATACATTGCCCTTGCCCATGATTAAATAGCCAAAACAAGTTACAAAACATATCACAACCCTATCTTTTCAATATCCTTAGCTTGATTTCTCCTGAGGCTATCCTCTCTTACTTGAATTATTCCTTTTTTATTTCCCTTTATGATTAAATCAAGGCCTTCAATCTTAAAATAGTGTTGACCTTATCTCCTTGAATCTTGAAATATCCTATAAAGACTCAACTACTCATCTAATAAGGGAATTCTTCAACTATGCTTGACTCCACGCCATCCTTGGATGATTACTATAATAATAGGATTATTGAAATCCTTTGACAACTAATAAATCCATACAAAACATATATAGGCCTTATTTCTCCTCCACATGACAAGTATGAATATTTGAAAATATAACTTGGAGGGAAACTTATATAATTGCTTAGGCTAATGCCTATTGAAGGCTTATTCAACTAGTCCTTGCTAGATGCTCCTGCATCACTCTACCTATATAAATTATACCCCTACCCCTATTTTAATGATATTACCTTCTACTTAGCTTGTCTTCTACCTAAAAAATCATATTAATAATATTCCATAGGTTCCTTTGACTTACTAGGCTGAGTTCATCTTGAATAGTATACCTTAACCCATTAAGATATATAGTAATATTCTCCACATCCTCTTCTACATGTCTTGATATGATTGTCAAATTTTAGAACTCCTTAGCATACTCCTTAACACCCATCTCTTTTTGTTTCAAATTTTTTAATTTATTGATGAAATTTGTATGATAGTCACTAAGCAAAAATTTTACTTCAATTTCACTACCATCATATCCCAAGATTTCATCTTGGATTTTCTTTTATTTCTCCTTTCATCTTGTACATAATCCCACCAAAGGGTTGCATGTAATTTTAGTTTTATTTAAGTGAATTTTACCTTGTTATCATATGGTATATTCTCATAATCAAAAATATTTATATAAATATATAATCCAATCAATGATTTCATCTCCATCTAGGATTCCTGCATAGGTATAAATCTCTATCTTTGGTTTAGACCCCTATCCCATGACTACTTTTACTAGTCTATCAATTCCTTCTTCCTCATGTTCTTAAACTTCCTCCTCCTCCTCTAGAGTTGGTGGTTATTATTATCTATCACTAATGTCACCTATTACAACTCATCTTCTCTAATTGGCCTCTAGTACTAAAAATATTTCACCAAAACTTATCCTTAGTTTTTTCAACTCCTCCAAGATTACACCTCCCATCTAAATACCTGTTGTTCCACCTCCTATTGGATTCCTTCTAGGTAGTATTTTGGCTTATCAAATAAACTAAACAACAAATAATAAAATTTAACTTGACGTAAAAGAGTCTCACCTTCATTCAATCCTCCTTTATATATCCAACCTTCTCTGATATTGATTTGATGTAGATAAAGAGAGTTTGCAGTCCAAATGTAAGCTTCTTCTATTAGGCCTAGTTTCTTATAGCCCTTATAAATAAAAAAACTAGTTAGTTTAAATAATACATATGGGTTCAATAAAAACTAAGACCATTTTTATATATTCATTATTCCCTTACATCTTCACACCAATTTTTAGGAAATCAATCTTAAGGAAACTATACTAATTCTCCAAACCTTTCTAGGAATTAGGACTTTATAAGGTCAATACAATGACATAGTATTAGTTACCATAATGTATGGTAATTTAATGATTTAAAACCCAAAAATACTCTATATCACATTAAATTACATTATATTACTAAGTTTCAACAAATTTTTTATGGTGGGACCACTAGTTATTCAAGTTGTAAGATGAAAACCCTATTTTAGGTTTACACAAGCTTGAGACAACTTGAGAGGATATAAAATGAGATAAATTAAATTTTTGACCAATTTTAATCCTTATGAGACATTTCTTAGGTATTAAAAACCTTAATTAACCTTCCATAATAGCTATTTATTCATGAAAAATCAATACCAAACTTTTGAATGCAAATTTGTAGAATTCTATGTCTAGTCTTAGGAATATGTCAAATTATATGGACGTCTAAGTTAAATATATAATTTTGATATTATTAATATCACTAAAAAATATTTAATTAACTAATTAAATAATACTTACCACATCATCCTCATCGAAAACATCTTTATGAACTCAAAAGACACCTCTACTCTCTTTGTTCTTGATTGTGACAAAAATAGGGCCTTCAAAAGCTTGTGGATGGTAATATGAACCTGTAGATGAGTAACAAGAACATAGTATATTAAAATAATAAAATAATATATGAATGATACATATGAATAATTTTATGATAATTCAAAATAATGTCTTAAATCATTCTTCCATTCATTGATGTTATTACACTTAATACAATCATATACAAATTTTTTGCAATACAAGTAAGGTTATCTCAATTCATGATATTTTTATATATCCATTTAAGGGTTACACATTTTTTTAACCTAAGTTATAATATATTATATACATTACACACATTTTTAACTCCTAAACACTCTCTAACTAATTATTGATTTCTCCCAACGTATACCATTTATTGACCTCAAACATTGGTTGAGTCTTAACCAAGATTAAGGCATAATATACATTACTAAAGAGGTAAAAAAAAATTAAAGATAACATGTATACCTCATAGACCCAAAAACACACCAATTTTAATCAATATAATCACACAAGATCATGAATAAGTCCATATAAACCTTCACAAAAATATAGATATTCAAAATGATAGTTTTGGCAGGAAACTATTGAGATCTAATTCAAAATTGGAGATAATATAAGACCTAATAATAACCTATGTAACTCACTACCATATATCTCATATGATTTACAATACACTATATCAATCCAAAAATTTATCAAACTATGCATCAAAATGACTTCCTAGGTGATGCTCCTGCATCAATCCACTATCTAACCTTAAAAATCAAAAGCTATCATGTTTGGGTTCCCTCTTATGCTATTTATGGAAATACAATTATAAATAATATCCCAAATGCACAATTAATTTTCAATTTCATCATGTTTATATTTCATTTTTTTAAAATGGTGATCCTTATCTACATTTGGGAGACATCATAGCTTGAAAAGAAAAATACGATAGTCATCATACTTTATCAAAATTATTTCCAAAATTTTAATTGGAAATGCCTTGGATTTGTTTCATTCTCTTCCTAGTGGAAATTTACAATCCTATCTAAATCTAAAAGAGACATTATTAATGCAATACATTTATATTAAGGGACTAAGAGTTACATATGTACATATGAACATTTACCATATTTGCGTCAATCAGAATCAAAGCTAATTTATGATTATATTATATGATTCAAGACTTTTATGCATTAACTGATATACAAACCAATAGATTTTGAAACACAATATATACTTTTTATGGGCCTCATTTATCGTCTCAAAGTAAAGTTTCATTATTACATGTGATTAATTTATATATCTTTGTTATAATAATATTACACTAAGAGGAGTTGGACCTCAATCCAAATCTAAAGAAGACAAGTGAATACATTAATTTATAGAAATAAGTACCATAAAAGGAATCCAAAACTAATATTCCACTTCTTAAGTCAAAGATTCTAATAAATCAATATTAGAATAAGATCTTCAATAAATAATTTGTAAAGAAACACCTAAAATGAATAAACCTACCTTAAATAGGTGGCACCCACTCAATTTTGATAAATTTAGAGATTGACAAAATGATATTATACACATATTATTAGATAAGAAGCTAATAACTCTACCTCTTAACTATTACACCTCATCATCTTAATAAAGTAAAAAGAAAACCATTTTGAATTTATCATGGTATTAATGGACATTAAAATAATTATTATTACACATTGTGACAAAATATTACATAAACTATGGATAGAGGGGTTATTACATTTAGAATAATTGACACTCAATAAACAAGGTCCCTTTTTCCATATTATTCTATTATTCATTTCAAAAAGACTAAGAGATCCTATGACGTCCATAAAAAGGAAAAAATGGCCTATTGGACTTCTAAGGATGATGTTACTAGGATAAGATATTCTTCTAGTTCACATTATAAGATGACCAATCTATCCCAGTATGTTCACATTTTATAATTGATTGTCACTCAATATCTTATAAGAAGATAGCCTATATAATGAATAGTTTCAAATGATAAAGAAAAATGTAATGTATTCATAATTACATATCCATCGAAACAAGTATGGATACCAAAAGTACATAAAAATATACAGATCAAGGAGAACTAAAATCTAAAAATATCTCACAACAAATTAAATATAAGGAAACCTCTCAAAATGTTTGATATAAGGTTCCTCAACTTGTTTCATATGATTAAAATAATAGAGTATTCCATAGTGGGTGGGTAAATCATTTTTTAGTATAAAGGATAAGTAACACTACCATGGATTGATCTGGAAATCATTTTTGAGCATCAAGGATAAGTAACACTATCATGGATTAATCTAATAAAATACAAGATATTATTAATCAAAATATTATTTAGATTGATAAATCTTCATAAGAGTCAAGATCATAATCAAATGATGATTAAAATTCAGATCCTATCACAATTACTAAAATCACTTGACATACTTATGGAAAAATTAAGCATGATAATGATGAGGAATATCAGACAATACATAATTAGTGTATATATTTAGATTCTAATATAGATACAACTACATCCAATATATATGATATATTAGACCAATATAGTGAGGCATTGGCACCACTAGATACAAGACCTCCACATGAGTTATTGTAGTTGGTTGAAACACATAACATTGTAAACATATTCTTCATGATTGTTCATTGGATAAGCCTTTGATATATTATTATCTTATGCATATGGTCTATCCTTGATAATTATTATATCCCTTGGCTCTATTTTAAATTTTCCCTTGCCCCTAAATTCTTGTCATAATCTAGGCATCTATGAAATTATCATACAATTATAGTAAGTGTACATATTTAGTAGAAATATACTTTCTTTCACTTACATATTGAATACTTATATGTCCTTTGTGTCCTCCATTAAGCTTACATGATCATATACATATATATCTAAATATTACATGAGAACACATTAATTATATCCCATTGGGGGTATGATTATCCTTATCTCCACACATGTTCTTGAGATAAATTATTGTAATTCACATATATAGTGAAGGCATATTGCTTGGTTTCTTTTTTCCATGTAACCATGCTATCAAAATTAGTTCACACCATACATTGACACATGTTGCATATTGTTTAGGATCCCTCCCATTCTTATATTTACAAAACAATTTACACTTGGAATTTATTATATAATATAAAACATTTCAAAAAATACAAAACAATAAAATATTCAAGAAAACACAAAAATATTCAAGAAAACACAAAAATATTCAAAATATTCAAACAAAATCAGCACTTGAGCATGACATGATTAATTTTTTTGATAATTAAAAATTATATTAAATTAAATATTTTTAAATAATAAATTAAAAGTACTTAAAGTTTCCTCTTTGTTAAACGGTAGACAACTACTTATTTTTCCCCCTTCTATTCCTAGCTTAACAAGTTTTGATATTTCTTGATTTTTGCATGCATGCAAAGAAACACAAGCATCCATGGATTCATGAAGTTTTAAAAAATTGCATGCATACCTATTTTTTGGTAGAACCTATATGAAATCTCTCTATATATCATGCATTCATGTTTTTTTTACCTAAAGTAAGTAAAATATTGAATTAATCTAGTAAAATTATTTTTTTTTCCTCCAAAATTGTTGGAATGATTTGTAGTTAAAGATATGCTCCTCTTCTAAATTTTAGGTTCATTAAATTTCATTTGGGGAAGGGATTATATGATCCATTTTCATCTTTATTTCTAATTTTTTTATTTCTTCTAGGGTAAATTCTATTTTCCAATCTATTTTAATCATTATGATTTCCATTTTCTATGGACTTTGTGATTCTATCACATTTTCCAAATATTATTTGATATCACTCCTTCCTTATTTTCCTTCTTTTGATCACTTGATTTAATTGATGCGTGATCCATTATAGCTCCCTTATACCAAGTAGATTTTTATTTTCTCTTTATTTCAACCAATTGGAAATCATTATTGCCTATGATATAATTGTTATCCAATAAATTCTTATTTGGATATTGTATAAGTGGACATGTAACAACCAAGTGTCAATATCAAAACATTTCCTACATCTAAAATTAATATTTTCACAGTCTACTTTTTGGGTTCTTGTTGAACCACCCAAAACTAAGGAAAAATCTTCAAGGAACCCTTTGTTCAAATCCATAAACACAAAAATGGGGAAAAAAATTAGTTTTAATATATCCTCTATTGAGGTGTCTTGGCTGAAAAATGCACCTATAACATCTTTGATCTATTTTAGGGTTGGTAGGGTCAAAAAATACAAAGGCAATTTTGGTAGCTCACCCAAACTAGAATGTGAGAGAGGTTTTCAATCAAGGGGTCAAAGTTTGGATACCAAGTCTTCATGAACAATCCCACTCCCTTATGAAACTAGGGTCCCTTTTTGAAAATCTAATTGCATTTTACTTGGTCCTCAATTAACACAATGAAGAACCCTCAGGAACAAGGTAATATATGCACCTCTCCTAATATGATAGGATCTCACTATTGGTTTATCCACTCATGTAGGTAAGGAAAAGTAGGAATTTTTTTTATTAAACCTATATAATAACCCTCTTTTAATGAAAATATATGAAAAATCAGATATCTCCTCATTATATGGGTAAATTATGAGGGGTGTAGCTGATTCATCAACAATAAAGCCTTACATAAGATAAGGAAGGAGAACACTACCTGATCCATGATATTTTTTGTGGCTACCACATATCATTATTTTATAAATTTTATATTCCTTATTTTTTCATACAAGTGAGATTCAAAATAAACTCTTTGAATGAGGCTTTTCCAATACTCTTTTCATCACCATATCTTATGTTTGCACTCTAGGAGGTTGTCTTGGGTCCTTCTTCTAGGTGATCCTCATGTAATGACTTTGAATCTATTTATTTAATATTACATGCATTTTCAGGGATAAATTGGAACTTATTAACAATGGATCCTCCATCAATTGGGAAGATATTTCTCCATAACTCTTGCATGCATCTTTGGCATTTAAACTTGAGGATTTACCCATCTCCCAAATGATGCATGACACTATTACTAGATTAAACTATTTACATATGTTATGTATCACATGTTTGGTATATGGAATATTATTTTAATACATACATACATTTCATAGTATATGATCATGATGCATGACATACAAGTTATATATGGACATATTTATTTTAGACTTCCATCTACTTAATGGCCATGTCAATATTGGGGGCATCATATTTCACAACTTTCATTATCATATTTTATATCTTTATTTGACCTCTGTGTGATGTTGAACTATCTATATTTATTACAAATACATTTTTAGTTACTAGTGTCTTACACATCGATACATGGATATGTTATTTTACATTTATGTCACATTGATGCATGTGGATGGTGTAGACTAGTATTTACTTGTTTTATGCTTCATTGATGTTGTTACTCTTTTGAATGATAGTTTGTTTTATGATTGTCTATTGTGTGTGGCCTCTTTGTCTTATTTTATGTGACATAATTATGTCCCCTCAACCTTGTTTATTATATCATATTTATGTACCTTGTTTTCTACATATTTATATTCCTTGCTTATGTCCCTTGGTTTTTTTGTTGCAACATATTCATGTCCCTTGTGTGTATCATTTGTATTTATGCATGGAAATAAATCTATATATTACTAAGCTTCTTTCTCTTTTTGAGCTTTTTGACATTGAGTGGTCCTGTGATCCATATCATGCACTATTACTAAGTAGTATTATTCAAGTATCCTTATACAATGTGTTTCAAAAATAAATTTATTTTGTAAATGAAACTTTATGCCTTGCATTACATAAATTACATGCATTCCTTTATTGAAATATAAATTAAAATTATGGCATACTCACACATATTCACATGAATATACATGATGCTATATTTATACATGACATGATATAGGTAAATCTATGATGACATAGTCTCACATGTTCACATAAATATACTTGATGTTATATTTATACATGATATGATATAGTTAAATATTATTTTGAGATGTGTAACCTACATGACACATCAATCATCTCAAAAGGGAAGAATAAAAATGGGATTTTCATATATACATAAGCCTCCATGAGTAGAAAATAAGATCAATGTATAGATTCCAAAGATTTATAATGGTTTAGATATCAGATGGTTCTCTCACATGACATATATTTTCACATAATTATAAATTATGGGGGAATATTCCATTCATATACACTTGCTTTATAGAAACTTCAACACATATTCATACACATTAAAGTTCATATTCATTAGCATATGTACATAATTTATAGGAACATGGATAACATGTTTCCACATATGCATACATTTTACATAGAGGTTAGTAGATATAACATATATATGCATAACATTATATATCATTTGGTTCAAATTCATGAGGTATGATACTACTTCATGCACACACATAACATATATATATATATATATATATATATATATATATATATATATATATATATATATATATATATATATATATATATATATAATGGAAAATGGTTGTCATTCCACTTCAAACTTAGTCTATTTCAATCATGAATTTATCTTGAATTTAGTAAACTCAAGGATACTTGAGTAAAACTATATAATAAAAAATGTGGTCATGTTGGGGGCATGAAAACTACTTATTCAATTCCAATCATGGATTTTATTTTACATAAAGTGAACTAGAGTAAACTTAAGCAAAGTCATAAAAGATAATCTATAAGCCATATATAATAGTCAATTCAATTTAGTTTTGAAAATAAATCATTTGGTTCCCTCTTTCTTTCCTAAATATTTATTTGGGTTAGTATATTGTATAATTATCCCCATACTCATGAGGTTTGGGGTATGTTATATTCCAAAACTAAGGGTCTACATAGTTACACAAATTTATGAAAAAATACCCAAAATAAATCATTTGGTTCCCATAAGCCATATATAATAGTCAATTCAATTTAGTTTTGAAAATAAATCATTTGGTTCCCTCTTTCTTTCCTAAATATTTAGACCCTATAACAATCATTTGGTTCCCTCTTTCTTTCCTAAATTTACTCATGATTTATTTAGTAAAAATAAATCATTGGTAAATTTGTGTAACTATGTAGACCCTTAGTTTTGGAATATAACATACCCCAAACCTCATGAGTGTGGGGATAATTATACAATGTACTAACCCAAATAAATATTTAGGAAAGAAAGAGGGAACCAAATGATTTATTTTACATAAAGTGAACTAGAGTAAACTTAAGCAAAGTCATAAAAGATAATCTATAAGCCATATATAATAGTCAATTCAATTTAGTTTTGAAAATAAATCATTTGGTTCCCTCTTTCTTTCCTAAATATTTATTTGGGTTAGTATATTGTATAATTATCCCCATACTCATGAGGTTTGGGGTATGTTATATTCCAAAACTAAGGGTCTACATAGTTACACAAATTTATGAAAAAATACCCAAAATCTCTATGTACTTCACCAAGGAAGTACAAGTTATCCAATGCTTCAACAAGGAATCATAATAACTAACATGTTACAAGGTAAACTTGGTTTTCAACAACATGTATGTTTTTATATTGAGTTACGTACATAATTGAAGAATCATACAAAGCCAAAGTGTGTTATACACACTCAAGTAAATATTTTTATTTACTCTAGCAATTCCATTACTAGAATAAAAGGGGGGCATTTGTAGATATAAAAATTATGGTATTAAGTAATTGAAAATGACACAATTGACATACATATACCATGAATAATTTTTTAACACAAATATGGTCCTCATCTACCATTATTTCACACAAACATGTTACTTTATGAGTTTGAAACTCTTTGTTTGCTATCCAATAACTATAAAAACCTTATTGTTTATGCCAAAATGAATTATTATCTCATAAATATATCTCTATACCTTTAGTTTAGTTTACTTGTACATGATTTAATTATATTATAATGGGTGAGTATCACCAGTTGATACTAACCTAAGCTTGATAGTATTCACATTCTTCCAAAAAAAGCTAATTTTTAAAATAAAATATTTGTTAAGGTCGACCCATCTACCTAGCATGTTTATGGCATGATAAATTAGCTAATTGGACTCATATATATATATATATATATATGTATGTATATATATATATATATATATATGTATATATATATATATGTATATATATACATACATATATATATATATATATATATATATATATATATATATATATATATATATACATATATATATATACATATATACATACATATATATATATGCATACATGCATATATATAAATATATACATACATACATACACACACACACACACACACACACACACACACACACACACACACACACACACACACACACACACACACACACACACACACACACACACACACACACACATATATATATATGTCAAGGCCTTAGTTGATAGGGGACTTGAAACTTATGAGGTACACATATGTGCATTGTTACACAATAAGAAAGTTTTTCTTATTATTCAAAAATTATTTATCATTCACTAGAAAAAAACATAAGACAAGTATGAATTATACTGAATCCAATTCAAATAAATAATTTTTAAGTATCAAATCCAAATTATTAACTACATACATATAGTTAATGATCAAAATTTCACAATCACAATAGGTGGAAAAATTATGTGTGGCTTGATTTCCCTATCATATACTTAGGAAAAAATAAGTCATCGAAGGGGGGTGATTGGGATCAACTCATCCCATTATGCTTTCCTATTTTTTATATTATTTTATCTCTCATAAGTTTTAGACATATAAATTTAATAATAAAGTGTTTTACAATGTTTATTATTGAGATCCTTATCTTGGTTTATTCTCCATTTTATTAACTTGAAATCATTCAATGTCTTTTAAATACAACAAATATCATACATCCATATTTTAGCTACATTAATCCTTAATATTCTTTCATGAACTTATCATACCTTTTTATTAGTCTCTATCTCTTTGGGATAGGGTCATGCTATGTCAGATAGGCTCATACTATAATCATGTCCACTAGCACAACCTTGTCCCCCACACTCTAAGACTCACTTTTTAAAATAAATATGTTTCACAATGGCTCCTCCATGTATTTTTAAAAAAATATTCCCCTATATGATCACATCAAGGTATCCACTTGCTACATCTAGAATTCACTTGTTAATTTTATTGCACACTGAGCAAAAGAACACTATTTATTTCAATTGCACTTATGTTGTATTCTAATATTCATAGGCCAAGTATGAATATTATTTATTGTAGGTAAAGGGAATCCATTGTGAAATATTTCAATTAATATTATAGCTATATTCATGTAGTTTCACAAGCATGATCGCATACTCACCTTAGGAGGGAGAACTACATTGGCCTGAGGCCCAATTGGGATATGTATGTAGTAATCAAATTACTCGAGGTTTTTTTTAAGGATAAATATACTATTAACCTTACCTATTTAACCTTTAAATTTAATATTTTATTTTGTTTTTGTGTAGGGATAAGGTTTTATATTTTATAGGTATTTCATGCATCTATTTGACTCCTTCACATAATAAAAAAACCATCAGTTACACTAACCTAGATCAATAAATCAAGCACATAATTAACTATGATGTAGTAATAATCAATAGATAAAGACATAACACAACCTTACCCCCCTTTTGTGACCTTGTACCTACATAATTTTAAATTCTATTTTTAGATGTAACACAATACATAGGTCTTTTCAAGTAGTTTCTAGTCACAATCAACCTACAAAGTTAGAATTAAATTTGTTTTAGGGAGGTTTGATTTTTTTTAGGCCCATTTGATACTTATAGAAAATTATAAATTAGATAAAATTTTGTATCATATTATATTTTAATACTAGATATGTATATTCCAACATTTCCATTTCAATAGTTTAAATTTAGATAGTTTTGATTAAATCAACTCAAAATAGATTAAACATTCTAATGAACTCAATTTTTTAAGAACATTTCTTTCTTATTGTTTTTTTGATTTTTATTATAGGATTTTAATAAATTTCAATAAATTCATGACATTGAAGGAAAACAACCTTCAAATTTGGATAAAATATAACACATAGTGACTCAAATTATATGGTCTTGTATTTAATCTAACACTAAAGAAGTTTGTCTTATCACCTTGGATAAATTTGACATAAAAGATCTTTATTTAAACCTCAAGTTCATTTTTTAATACATATACAAAAAACTAGTTTGATTTTATTTTTCATATACTTGTGATTGTTTTATAGGCTGTGTTTTGATAGTTTTAAAACTACCTAGAGATTGTCATGAAGGGATATAAGGTGTTCTTATTATAAACATTTTGGTAGGATACAAGGTGTTATTTTTATAAAAATCATGGTTTAAAGGTTTTAACCCAATAATTGTAACCATTTTACAATATTAATCATAGAATTTAGTTTCCACATACCTCATAGTATATCAAACATTCTTAGGATCCCTTGTTTATACCATAAGAAGCCTATTTTAGCCATTTGATTTGTGGTGCACCTAAGAAGAGTGTATCACTTAGGGAGGTTAATCTCACCATACCCTCATAAAAAAAATTAGTGGGATAAATTCATGGTTATTAATTTATAGTTAGTTGTTTGAAACATTGGTTTGACTCTAATAAATGAATGAATAATTAAATTTGGGATCCCACGTAATCATTCAATCCCTTACCTAGATCACTCGTATATCTTTATTTTTTATTGTATTATATTCATAGTCATAATCATTGGTTTATTCATATTACATTATATTTATAATGGGATAAATTAATTAATATTATTTCACATGTTACATAAGACCATGAAATTTATTGTTACATATTGTATTACTATCAAACATTCTATTTATTATGATCTTGAATAGATTAAATATCATATTAATCAAGAATCTATTGTAAAAAATGCTCAATATAAATATATTCCTATTAAAAATGATTTCAATACTATGTCATGTCACCATTATTCTCCAATAGTTTTTTCAAATATAAAATGACTTAGGAACAAGAGGAAACATATGGTTTACATTATCTCAAATATTCAACTTCAAATGATCTTCCATTGGTTACTCCTCATCCATTTTAAGGGCATTCCATGGCTATCATATGAACCCACTACTCAATAACAATATGTTCTAACTAAAGAGGAAAAATTTATGCAATATATTCATGACTATTTATAAAATGTTGATCCATACTTATATATCACTAGATATGAATAAAATAAAGGTTCCTGAGATAATGCTTTCAATGTTTTTACTTGTATTATTGTATATATTCCTATATCTACACCCATAAAATCATCCCTTGGTCTAGAAACATCACATTCTATTCCAAATAAATATATTCCTATGAAATGTTACTTATATTCCTATTACTTACACAAAAGTTACTTTTGAGAATATACTTATTACCTTGGAATCTAAGATAACTAATATTGAGAAAAATATCTCTCATGCTAACCCATCTGTGGACTCATGTACATTATTACATAACCATTTGACACCTAAATTTACATCCTATCCATTACTAGTTGTCTCTTTTGATCCTAAGTTTCCTTTTTATGAAGGGAAAGGTGATCTTGAATAACATTTACATTCATTACATTCAATTTATCTAGATTATGTATATTATGAAAAAATATTGTCAAAGCTCTTTATAATAGGCCTCAAATAATATGCTCCTAGATGGTTTTGTGATCTTCCTCTTAAATTAGTAAAGGATTAAAACCATTTTTAAAATCAAAATTTAAGTCATTTTATAATTAAATATACTCAATTTATGAATCTCAAATAATGGTCTAATGAAATAATTAGTGAATAGGTGCTAAGATACAAGACTATTCTAGAAAAAATGAAAAATCAAATGGCTAGTAATGAGATCTATGATTTCTTCATTCAAAGTTTCATATCTACTTTTCATGATTCAATTATGTTTGATAAGTATAAATATTTTGATGAACTATGTAATACAATCAAAGAGTGTGAGGTCAAGTTGATTACTTTGAAAAATATTAAGTATATTAAAATTCTCCTTCTAATTCAAATTTTAAGTTTCAAATTAAAACAAATTATAAGATAAAACCAAAATGAAAACAAGAATAGAGATAAGATTACATTTATATGAATTTAATAACATACACAAAAGCTTCAATAATAATCTCCACCAATGAGGTAAATTACAAGGTTACCTTCACCTCTTTATGTATTATTGTGACATTTACTTGAATTTAATCTAATCACTCTTCCTCCACCAAAGGAAATGGACATGTTTATAATTAAATATAATTTTTTTATGTAAGTGCATAATTTTACTACCATATATGTATTGGGAATTATAAAAATATATGTTTTAAGCTTAAGCATAAGATTTTATATCTCATTGATGAGATAATTATTGGCATTGGTACATCTATTGAAGAGACTAAATCATAAATTGATAATAATGAAAATATTATAATGTATAAATATCCTTTTACTAATTATGAATCACATAAAAAGGATAATTATGAGGTAAATTATGCGTATAATGTTCATCCTCCTATTTCTAAATATGGACATCAACTTGATAGCATCATTGGTATAATTAAAAATAAACTCACATCATGTCATATGATTACATTTATTGATAGTTAATTTGTTGCTGATGATTCAAATAGACATGCATTATTTATCTGGGTATATGTGCAAAAAAAATCTATACATAGTGTTATGATAGATAATGAATCAAGTGAAAATGTTTAGACCATAACATTACTTTAATATCTTGGTTACATAGAGTAAAACCTATAGGATACTCCTAAACTTATCAAAGCATTTGATTGTTATACACTATATATTCTTGGGCATATAATTATACATTTATAAGAGGTCCCTCTCATACTACCTATTATCACTAAAATTTTCACCATTTGGAAGGTAGTTCAATAAATCCAAATTTTATGTAACATGGAAAAACCTCAAAGTTATGGGGACCCTATTGGATAGGTAAATTTTTAGGTTAAAATTACATCTCCCCTTGATGAATCACTTAGGCTCAAACACTACTATAAAATTTTATAAGAAAAGGGAGAGAAAACCACTCTAATGGAAGTGATGCATAGAGTATGAACTGATCACTACTAACCAACTGCAAATAAACTTCAAATAAGAGAATAACATGCACCTAACACTAATCCAAATCTACCTTTATACATCAAGGTTTCTCATGATGGTTTATGAATAAGGCTTAACCTAGGAGGACTAGTCAAGAGGCCATAATATGACACTAATAAAACACAACTCACTAAACTTATACACACTTAATTTAAAAACTTCAAGAGAACTTCAAAAAGGATTCCAAATTAAACATAAATGCTAAATAAGGACAAACATGCCAAGTAAGTAAGCCTATCACTTATCAAGATTAACTATTCAAGAATGCATATCGAATATAGTCCATGGAGAAGGTAAAAACACATTATTATTAATTTATCAAAGGATGAAAATGGGTCGGGATTTTCCATACCCAAGTGGAGGATACAAACTTATACAATTATATATATATATATATATATATATATATATATATATATATAGAGAGAGAGAGAGAGAGAGAGAGAGAGAGAAGTGTTAAATATATTAAAAAACAAGAGAGGAGTTATGAAACTATTTCAATAGGTCTTATAAGATAAGTCTACTCTCATGAAGATGTTATAATCTTAAAAGTGGTATGAAAGTTTCAATTTGGATTGACACCTTAAATTTACTCCTCAAAATTGTCCCTTCTTTGGATTTTGGTTGGAAAAGTGGTATTCTCAATGGTCATATCATGTTTAGTTACAACTTTGATATTCTCTTGACACCTCTCAACTGATCTCTTTAGGTTCTCTTTGACACAACATTTCATTCCCTTGTTAGGTGTCTAGAAGTCTTTTCATCTCACTAGGCCAATCTTGCTTACAAGTGTCAAAAAATGAATTTCTCTTGTCCATCTAATTATATATGTAGGTATGGTCTATTAAAGTCATATTAGACTTGAAAAAATTCATTTTAAAGTCTCAAACCAAATCCAAGAACTCATTCTACACTAAAATCTCTTTTTTGGCTTCATTCTTTATAGCCCTAAAATCATGAAAACCTCCTTTTCTATAGAAGTTTAAGAATGGTAATTAGAATATAAAGGAAAATTTTAGGACCCAATATGGCTTTAAATCTTCATGCCAAGTTTTAGGTCCTGAGAGTGAGTGGAAGTGGCCTTTTTTATTATTTATCTCTTCTAACCAGTTCTTAATTAAGCCTCCCTACCTAGAGACTGAATTTTGAATCCACAAGCTTCCCACACAGACAAAAAATTAAATAATCATTTTATTTAGTTATAATTATTTACAAATATCATCCATATCAAATTTGGGCTCCTGACACCTTGTACAGATCTCCCAAATAGCTTAAAATAATACTTTTTACTATATTCTATATAGTTTAGAGCCTCTAAGTACAAAAAAAGAATGAGGTGTTCCTCAAGAGATTTTTTAACATTATTTATGTTATTTTTAAGTTCATCTAATATATATATATATATAGGCATTAAAACTATCTTATTTCTCATCAAGTTAGAACTTGTCTCTTTGATATTTTGTGAGTGCCTTGTACTCTTAAGGATGATTCATAAAGCTTGGGGCATCAATAAACTAACCAATTCCAAAAATTTAAATTACACTAGGGTATATAGATCTTATTAGGATTTCAAGGTCCCATGAAAATTTTTTGTACTATATTTAGTAAGCAAAGATAGCTTCTTAGGCTGGTGGATTGCATTTTATGATGCCAATAAGCATTTGGGTATTAGGTGGTGATTTCATCTTAGTTATGAGTTTAAAATGATATTAAAAGGTATATTACATCCACCTAATCTTTTTCCAATAGTCATATTCACCATTTTTATCCATTATGTCTCTTGGAACCTCATTTTCTTAGGCTTAGGGTTCTTAAACAAGACAAGTCAAGATACCTATTAACTATGTTCACTTAATTTTATCCACTATTAGAAGGTTATAAATTCATGAAATGATTTATATGTATTTAAACATTTAATCAAGGTCATTAATTTATTCATTCCATGATTTTTTAATCCAACTTCCTTCTCATGACAACATATAGGTTTGTGATTACAATTAGACATGTTAGGCCTAAACATAGTTTATCATGATTAGGTTGTCTCTTAATGGGTTTGATCATTTAATAGATTTATGATATAATTGTGAAATAATATTCAAATATTTTAATTTTCATCAGTCCTCTTACATACCGTTATACCTCTTCATATAATTAAATACTTGTAAAGAGTAAGAAGGTTTGTGTGCAACTAGCTAAGCAGATAATGTTCCCAAGTTTGTTTCATTTCTTGTCAAGATGGGACCGAGCATCTAAATTATATCCTAGTACCATGAAACCATCCTTAAGTTATTTAAAAAATTTAATACCTCTCTTATTCACTATAGACAAGCAATTTTCTCCTAACAAGGTAGGCAAGTCTATAGGTGAGTTAGGTTATGTGGGCTTAGACATGGCTTTGGTGGAGTTTTATTTGATTATTTCATTTGATCTTTGATCATATTTATTTTTATATTCATATTTACTCATAATTTGTCAATTTAATTTATAAATACCTCAATTATTTACATGAACTCTGCTCTTTCCTTAGGTTTAGAACTAGCTTACCCCTTCCTAGTAACCTATAGGTGTCAATGGAAGAAGTTTGAATATACTTGAGGCTTTCAAGTTTTAATTTCAATTATTTGACACTTAGAAAACTTTACTTCATGATTTGGAGCTTGGAACCCTTCACTTTTCTCAAATACTTATACTTTAACAACACACTATACCCTTCCCACTCTTCAATTAGCCTAGTTATAAGTACCAATTTGAAAAAGGTTTAAGTATTAAAACTTGGATGTTAATCTTGAACCTTGACATGGAACTTAAATAGTGGAAAACCTCATTAATAATTATTTTGCATCTCTTCACAAGGTTCCTTGGTCATTTCATGCACCCCTACTTTCCTATTTCTGTACATAGGCTTGTGTGTATGTATTAAGGTTGTAGACCTTGTCTCCTTGACCATATCTACACTTACAAATAGTTTAAGTGTTTCCAATGTCTTGTGTCCTCTCCTATTATTTTATTGAAGTCAAGAATCCTATTTTTTCTTGTTCTTGTATAGAGGATTGTGTTTAAAAGGATGGCCTATACGTTAACCACTTATAGGTCTTCATTTTACTTGTATATGCTATGAGAGAGTCAATTCCTTAAGTTTTGATTCTTGGAAATGTATCGAATCTTTCCCAATTATTGTAACATACCTAAAAACTAACTTTATACTTTAATCAAGACACTATTTCCAATAAGGACTATCTCACATTGTATTCAAAAGAGACATACAGGCATAGGCATACCTATAGGTCTATAGTTTGATATGAGAGACCTTTGTAAGTTGTCTTGACCCTTACAAAATTTGAAGTCAATATCCATAAATATTTCATGAAGTATATATGAGTCATATATTCCAAATTATCTTGATAAATGTAAAATAGAACTTTTACAAACATCCTTATGCAGTAGTCTTTACATAGTCATCAAATGAGGTTTACCATGAATTGCTTAGAGGGAATGGTGTTGGGAATATCATGGAAGGTGGTTGATGAAGTTTAACATGAATTTAAGAGAATACAAACATGAATAAATACCTTCATTTCACCCTTCTAAATGTTTTAAACCTAGATCAAAATGAATCTATGATAGTAAACTTGCAAACTATACAAGAGAGTAACTTCCCTTACCAAATGACCTACCACATGTGCCAAACTAGTGAATGAAAATTTAATATGGTTATTTAGAATATGAGGACCTTTTCCAATTTATTTAATGTATTCAATGAGTTTACACTTGCATCAAAATTGCATAAAACTTAGCCTATGGGGATTTGAATGTAAAAAAAGTACCTTAGCTCCTTAGTGATTTTTCATAATGCCAAGGAGATAAATCCAAACAATAATTAAAAAAATTATAATCCCATAGGTTTCCCCTACTATAGCCAAAATATTATCCCCTAACTCCACTTTTATGGTTCATACCATTCATCTTAATTTGGCCTTCATGATCTTGTAAAGGGAATGATGGAGGAGATAGATAGTTTTCTAAAATTTTAAAACCTAAAAATTATTTAAAATATTTAAAAGTACATATAGTATATGAAGGGACGTTATAAAAATATTTTTACCTATAGGTGATCTCAACAAGTTTATATAAGTACCTTAACTCCTCTCTAAAGCATTGAAATCTAAGATTCTTACTTTCATCTAACTTGATGATAGGTGTAGAAGTTATGTAACTTATCCAAGGTCTTTTTAAAGTGTAATTTATGGATTTATCACTTGGGTAAATGTAGTATACATTAGAGTTAGTAAAAAATCTCTTTTTCTTTCATTAAACACTACCTTAATTTTCATAAATGAACCTTAAACACTCCAAAACATCATGAAATGCTTGTATATTATAATTAAGGCTTGAAATGACTTTTAGAAACTCTTAAAAACATAATACACCCATTTTACAAGTTTTAATTCACCATGATAAGACTATATTACTATAAAACCACTATAGGACTTTACCTTAATCTCTCCAAATAAAACTTAATTAATGCTAATAAGGTTTTTTTAAGAATTTTTGAAAGCTATATAAGGCATTACAGGACCTTGAACTAGGTTATTAAGACATGAACAGAAATTTTCACCTACATGGGTTGACATTTTGACCTTGGGTGTCAAAATTAGTCAAAAAATTAGTGATTCATTGGGCTAGCATGCTTGCTATGCTAAATGGACCAGTAGCCTTGTCCTTCCATTGAGAAATGGAGTCATTTGCACTCAGTTTTAGACCTAAATAGACCTTACCATGACAAGACAATTTTATTTTACACTTAAAAATACACTAAATAAAGATAACACACACAAATAAAATAAAATAAAAACACACGTGTTAACTAAGCACTTAGGGGACACAATAAATAAGAAAACAAACTAATATATATAACTGACGTAAAATTTTATTCTTCCTCCTAGGTTAGAATAAAAGCTTATAATATTTCTTAATCTATGAAATTAAGAATGGAATTAATCAAGTTTCATCTTGAACCTTGATTTTTTTGACTTCATCTTCTCCTTTCTTGCATATCATTTTGGCATGTTCTCAAGTGAAGACATGGCAGTAAACCAGTCACCTATGAAGATGAATTCTTATTATACTTCAAGATATTTATCATGATAATCCTTGGATGAAAATTAATCCAATGATGCTTCATCTAATAATGTTTATTTGACCTTCATGGAATCTTGAATGACATCATTCTTCTTACCATCTACTACAAGCTCATCAATCTCTTCAAGGAGATTTATGTACTCAATCCAAGCTTCATCATTGTCCTCAATGAACATATCTTGTTTAATATCCTTATAAGCATGATATTAAATAAGAAACATAGATTTGAAAATAATTTAAATCTCTTGAAGATATTTAAGGTATTAATTCCAATCATCCTTTGACTCTTATTCTTTATCAATATGAGCAAAACTAACTATAAGAGTATCATCCTCTTTTTGATCACTTATCACATGGGTGTAAAGAGTTTCAAATCTTTCTATGAAATCATAAGTTGATTTCAAGGAAACATCTTCAAGTTTAACCTGTTGATCATTTGGAATCATTTCAATATCATTCAAGACCTTAATTTTCTTGCTTATAAAGCTTTTAACCTCAATACTAGATGAAAAAGTTAGATGCAATTGGATCTTCTTCTTGAAACACACCATCATAACTATCTCCAATAACATCATCTTTAAAATTGAAATGATATTTTCTTCTACAAGTGGGGTACCAATGAGTATATACTCATAAAACTCATTTAAATAATCTTAATTACAATTCCTTTGACATCAAATTGCATATGTAACGTCCTCTTCATTTTCTTCACATAGTATAGGTTCCTCTTCAAGAAGGGAGATAGTGGGGGTGATGAATAGGTTCATGGGTTGGAGAGGGAGTATGAGGTATGGTGGATGGCTCATGAATGGTCTTGGGGATGGAGGAAGTACTCTTAGAACTTGGGTCTTGTAAATATGAGATTATTGAATGTAAAGCATGTTAAATTAGGATATATACATTTCATTTTCTTCAACAAGCACCTCAAATTTCTCATGGCCTTATTGAGGCTCTTCAATAGTTAAAAATTTATATTCAACATTCTCAATTAAGGCTTATTTTTTATGTTTAAAATCATCTTGGATAGATCTCTAAGATGGAACATCTTGAGGGTCTCAAGGAAGGTGGAATGGGGCTAGAGTAGGCAAAATGTTTTCTTCCTTGAAATCAATTTCTTGGTCTTGGCTCTCTTCCTCTTATTTTACCTAAGACTTCACTATTTGGTTCCAAGTTGGAAATTGGAAGCTATTAGGCTCTTTTGAGGATTGGATTGGCTCTCTTGGAGGCTAGTCTTGAGAATAGTTAATGGTTTCATGAGGATCAGTAGCATAAAAAAATTGATATGGAATACAAGAGGACTCTTAAGGAGGAGAGGGAGAGACTTGCATATGTTTAGATTATTCAAAAAGAGTTAGCATGGTATAATCAGGAATCATAGTCAAATAAGGCCTCCAATATGAAGAGATCTTGATTTATTGAGGAAATATAGGTATAGTTTGAGGAAGACTTGGAATAAAGTTAAGTGGACTAGGGATAGGAGATGATGTTTGAGGATGCTTAGATTGGGTCTCTTGATTTTTGCACCTCTCTAATATATTTATCCACCATTGGATAAATGTTATAATTTAATATAACTCATCACTCATAACATATTAGGTCTCCTCTCCCATTGACATCCACTTAACCATCAACATTTGAGATGACTTCCCCATCTTCTCTATGAGATGAAAAGGGATCACATCTAGTTATCTATCCCATTTTCTCATCACCCCTTCTAATTTTATCATATTTGGATTGAGTACCAATAAGGATATGATATGGGAAACATAATTTTAAGATGGAATTGAAGTAGGAAGGGAGGAGTATGACTAATGTAAGTCTTGGTAAGGATACTAAGGTATGTAGTTAGAATCATATGAAGATAATGTAGTACAACCATAAGACTAATGTGGTTTATGACATGGATGATAGGAATAAAAGTGATGTTGATATGTATCATAGGGTTGATAGGAGTTATGAGTTTGATAAGTGGGTATAAAACATAATTTCTCTTTACACCCAACCATCCCAACTTCATGAGTCAAAGGAAAACACAATAAATTATTAAATACTTTTAAAAATAAGTACTTCAGATATTAAAACAAATCGATTCCATTTAGAGTCACCATTGATGTTTTTTGAATGCCTCTAAAGGCTGATAGGTAGTGTAGACATCCAATTCCTAACGCCATTGTGTTGGGATTATCAGTCTTACTCAAAATTTGTGAAAATGCATAATTAGGCCAAAAACACTAAACACACTAAATAATTTGAGATTGTTGTATAAGTGATAATTTAAGATAATGTATCCCTAAATGGAGAAATGCATTTTATATGACTATTAAATTTTCTCAAATCATTTAGATTCAAAATGATAAAAATGTATTTTGGTGCTCTGGATCACTATTTTATCCAAATTTAGAGGCACAAAATATGTGCATGTGTTATTTTGTGTCAAAAACATCCTAAATAGGATATTAGTCCATATTCAATTAACGTCATTCTATAATTCCACTCCATTCATATTACTGGGTCATATTTTCATGATGGTTGTATTAGCTTCACCTTGTATTATTGATGAAGAATTGAGCACCAAATCAAGGGGAAAATCATGCATTGATCCATATTTTGCTGATGGGATGTTTTTGGGAAGGTATTATGTATTATTTCTTTAATTTTGTCTTAATTATTATTTACCAAACCCCATCACTATATTTTTCTTAGCGTGTTATATTCTTATACATTTTTCTTGAGTTTTCATTACTAATGCTTGATATAACCATATTTTTAATCCATCTCTACATCTTGGCATGCACAGTGGGACCACACATCCCATTAAAGTAAGAAAGAACCTTTAGTAATCTTAAAAAATGTAAAAGTGATTAAAAATCAATAAAAATCAATTTTTAACATCATTTTTTCATGTTTTTGATGTTATTATTGACACACACGTCATATAGTGATCGATATCAATTTTGTGTAAACGGAATTAATCTTACCTAACTAATGCCAGTTCTATTATAGGTAAAAAATAAATAAAATTTGTGTTTTAGAGCTTTATTCAAAATTACAAGTTGTCATTTTGGATTTATAAGTCTTTATCTGAACACTATTTGCATGATCTAGAGGATTTTTGGAGATTTTATTCTAACTTGGGCTAACAAGTGTTTTTTTTTAAATTAATTTTTACCCAAAGGTTCATAAGTAACCAGTATCAATCTTTGCCTACTGCCATTGGTTCATTTATGACTGGCATCATTATTTTTACAATTGACATCGGTCATTATTGACCGTTGTTAGTCTTTGTGTTTTAAAAATAGAGAACCTGAGAGCAAGTTTTCAAAAATTACTTGTTTCATTATCAATTGTGCTTTGAGGAAAGGGGAATATCTCTAAAATTTTTAGTAATAGAATGGAAAAGAGACAAATTTTAGCATAATTAAGTCTTGAACCTTCCATTTGGTGTTTAAAATGAACCTACATGTTTTTAAGTTAAGTTTTTTTGTCAAGTTTTTCAAATTTTGAAATTAAGGCCAAGGGACCAAGAACTTCTTCAAAAATTTCACTATGATATTTAAAAATAAACCTCACTTGAATTTCAAAGTTTTAAAAAGTGTGTTGTTTTATGCAAAATCATTTATTACGTTTTTTTTTTATGTGAAAAATGAAGGTGTGTGTAAGCTCTCCCATATCCCCTTTAGGGAACTTGGATGGATAAAATATCATTTTCATTGTGATTGTGCCTTTTTCCAAGGAATGAAAATAATGTATTATAGGATATGCAAAAAACCCATATGGCTTGGGTGATCTAGAACCAACCTCTAAAGTCTTTTCACTTAGTTTTATTTTTTTTTTAACTTGGCTTGTAGAGGGGAGTTCATATCTTCTTCATGAGTTCTTTTGGGAATCTTCAACTCAAGGTTTCATCTCCCAATATTGTTTCAACCCCACTCTATAGTGGGGTGTATAAATAATGACACATATATTATGAGATCTAGGGGGTTAATCAACTAACCTCTCCTTTTGTAATGAAAACCTAAATTAGGTCTGATTAACCAGGGGATTTTGCTAAGCAATACATAGATGGAATTGTTATGAAATATAATAGACCCTTGAATAGTAAATTAATTAGTTTTAAATCAATTTATGTGAGTTATCTCTATCATTAGACATGATTGGGACCATTCAGATGGTCAAAAATTTAAGTTTTAGAATAAACCCACTAACCATGGACATATTGCTGATGTAGGGCGAGTAGTTCGAAGGTCTATGTTATCATGCAATCTCTTAGGATAAGGGGGTGTAAAAAACCTACTACTTTATGTCCTTTTATTTTTGCATAAAGACTTAAAATACTTTCAAGACCATGTAGATACATGGATTTCAACAATATGATGTAACCTTGCTAGTTTAGGGATTAAGATGATTTACTTAGTTATTTTTGGTCTTTTTCCTTTACTTGGTCTTGATTTGAGTCTAAAACTTGTTTTTGAACAAAAAAAATCATAAAAAAAAACATTTTTTGTCCACCATTTATTAAATAATGAGGTGTTACAATGGTCAAATCCAAATCATCTTTTGCCTTATTCAAATCCTCAATCTAAATGTTGCATTTATCTTTTAGCCAAGTAGCATTGTTATGCTACCCATTTGAGTCTAAACCATTTTTAAAAAATATCCAAGTCCTTGAGTTTTTTATTTGTATTCAAAATCTCACTCTTATAAGCTATAGGCTAATGTGTTAATTAAATTTTTTATTTGTACTTGACTTGAGTTAACTTGGGTATGATTCCCCATTTAGGTTGAAGGCCATTTATAGATTCATCATCATTTGATCATTTTAAACTTAGGTCATCTAGTGTATCATTCACACTCTAAGTTATAGAACACATTTTATCCTTCTTCCTATTACCATGTGATAGCGTTGTGATACCTATTTGGTTTTATTTTTATACTTAGGAATTCTTGCATGTTTTCACATCTTGAGTTTCTTAGTTTGCATTGTCACCTTCCTAATACTAAGGGATTTATTCTAATTTTTTAGTAGCAACTTATCAAAGTTAAACTAGTTTTTATGGTATTGACATATCTCTCAACCTACATTTGATGTACTAATTTACACTTAGGTAATTGAATTATCATACCCTCTTCTAATTTACATGATTTAACCCTACCCAAGGTTGAATAATTTCATAAACCATTTCTTCTAATTGTGTGGTACTACCCCACCTTATTTTTATTATAGTCTCTTGTGTTCCTTATCACTTGTTTGGATAAAACTAAAATGCAACTTATTACAATTTTTAAAAAAATTTCCAAATCTTAGAAAATGTAGAGAATAAAATTTTAGACATGAGTCAAAGGTAAACTCTTAGTGGGGTATATTATGGCCCTACCAGTGAGGATGAGCACTTTTATGATGGACAAGAAAATTTTGTGGTCTTTGAGGATGTTCCAACAATTTTAGAATCTGGACAAGATTACTTTGAACATAAACCCATAAAGGATAATGATTAAACATCCCTAAGGTTGATTGAATCTAGTTATATATTGTCATCATACTTTCCCATGGAATAGTTTCATACCTTGGTTAGAGTAGAAGAAAAACAATGAGAACACTCCCTTATACATATTACAAAAACAAATGTTGAATCTTCTAGCAAAGGTAAGGAAGTGATTATAGAGTCAACACATAATGATCAAGATCTTGTCACAAAGATAAAAAATATAATTAAATGATATGAAGACCAACTTATAGTAAGCTTTATCAACTCTTTATTTGTCACTTCAATATATAATGATGCTTCCAAGAAACAAGGGAAGGTGGTTGAACTGACACAAAACACTTTAGTTGTGAAAACAACAATAATAGATCAAGATGTCTCAATTAAACAACCTAAGACTCAATAGGTTCCACAACATAATTCATTAGACATGGAGCATAAATTTTCAATCATCAAGAACCTCTTATTCCTTTTCAAAATCAAAGTTGAAAACATTCAGTGTGTATTAAGGAGATTTCTCAAAACAATTTGGCTATCTCATATCAACCAACACATACTTTTGTGAATAGACCACGAATACCCCAAAATCAACATAACATATATAATTCAAGATGAACAACTTCAGGTAATTTTAATCAACCAAAAAATCAATGGATCACTTACTTGACTCAAGGAGTGAATGATCTGAAAACTTAAAAAGCAAGTGTGGCAAATTCGAACAACTCACTTTTGCATTTAAAAGATCTTTCTATTTTCTAAATTTTTCTTTAAATTTTGAATAAAGAAATTATATCCAAAATTAAAAATGAAGATCAAAACTATAAAACAGTAGATAAAAATCAAAAAATATCCCTAGCAAATTAATAATAGAGTTTGGCTTCAATATCCTACGTCTTTGGGTCCATTCAAAGTGAGGACCATTTTCGTTAATTTATGCATCAAAATGGCTTACAAATTAAATTCAAGTCTTTAATTGACCTTCAATGGTCTCTTCTTGCCTATATAATTATCTCTCAAACTTGGAAATAAAGGCCCAAGGTCATATAAAGCATTAATTTAATTCTGACCTTCTTAATTCTCTACACATAGTCACCTGTCTCATACCCTTCAAGTAGAAATTTTCTCCCTTTATAGCACTTGCAATCCCATGGCTAAAGTGGTCAAGAGCTTATCCTTTTGGATGAGAGGTCCTGGGTTCAAGGTGTTGGCCTTCCTTTTGGGGTGCTTTATCTTATCTATATATCCCACATTTGGGATTTTGCAATTGTTTGAATACTTTAAAAAGGTTGGCACCCCCAAGATTTACGTCAACATCCCTTTTTGGAGGGATACTTAGGCACTTAGAGTTATCTAAATGCCTAACTTAGGCTTGCATTAGAAAGTGTGACACCACTTGGTCTGGGCATGTTAACACATGGGCTAAGTGTGACATTGAGTGGGCTTGTCATGTCATGGTGTGACATGGCATGGCAGTTGGCTGGTTTCTCTCCCATGTGGCTGGATCATTTACCAAACATTAATTACCAATTAATATTAAAAATCTATAGACTATGTAGTTAACTTTCTATAGATTTTGTAGTTAACTTTCTATGAACTGTGCAGTCCATAGTTTCTACGGACTTGGCAAAGGCATAGTTTCTACAGACTTGGCAAAGGCATAGTTTCTATGGACTTGGTAAAGGTGTGATTTCTATGGACTATACAAATGAAAATAAAAAGACAAAAATCACCGAATTATTTCCACCTGTCACCTAGTTATTAGACCACTTGGCATATTACACAGTGCCACATCAGTTTTCAACACCTATAAATAGTCTGTCATAAGAATACTTCAACAAGCTTTATCTCAAGCATCTGAACTCCATTTGCATTTTGAAAGAAGCATCAGAAAGCTCTTGATAAACTCTTTGATGTTCAAATGGTTTGACCAAAATTTGAAGACTTTTCAAAAATGGAACGGCACATGGATCCACCTGGATCACTCCTCCCCATTGGGAACTTTTGGACCTCCAAAAGTTGAAATTAATTGGTAATGAGGTGAGGGTATTTCTCCCTCACCCTTCCAGCTTCCATCCATTTATCTTTGTTTGGGTGTATCCCTTTTAGACCAACATGAAGATATTCAACATCACCTCTTCATGAAGTCCATACATTCTTATCAAGAATAGTATCTTCTTGCAATTCTGTTAGATATTCAGGAATAAAATCATCAACAGAAGGAATGGATACACTTTCATCATGATAAATTATCATTGGAGGCTCATACAATTTCAAATTTTCTACATTTACAACTAAATAAATCTACATGTAAGATGATAAATCTAACCAGAAAGCATTTATACCAATTTTTTCTATAATCTAAAAAGGACCATACTGGATTGGTTTCAACTTTTTACCTTCACTTATTAGTATTTCCTTACTTATGTGAAGCCATACCATATCACCTACAACAAATTGGTGATCAACACGATGTTTGTCATGTCTACCTTTATACTTGGCTTGAATTTTCTCCAATTGAGTATGAATAGTCTGATGTATGAGCTGTATTTGTTAAATGAACTTCTTAGCTAGAATGACTTCTTTTGGTTCACCAACAGCTGTATCTTATCCATAGCAAACATCTAAAGGAGATTTAGGCAAGTATCCATAACAAAATTTAAATGGAGATTTCATAGTAGAAGAATGAAGTGCCAAGTTGTATGTAACATAGTGTTTCATCCCATAACTTTGAATGTTTATTACTATAACCCCTAAGCAAATGTACCACAATTCAATTCACAACCTCTATTTGCCCATCAGTTTGTGGATGAAATGCAGTGCTATTTTTTAATTTAGTGTCCATTAGTCCCCACAAAGTTGACCAAAACTCCCCAATAAATTGAGAATCCAGATCAAAAATGATTGAAGTAGGCAAACCGAAATGAAACCATACATGTTTAAAGAATAAGTGTGCAGTGCCTTCACCAGTAATTTGCTTAGTGCAAGGAATCAAAACACACATCTTGCTAAATCTATCCACAACCATATATAAATAGTCATGTTTTCTTTGTGTCATAGGCAAACCCCCCACAAAATCCATGGAGATACTTTCCCATGGGCGAGTAGGAACAGGCAAAGGAGTGTAAAGTCCTAGTTTCCTATTACTAGGTTTTCTTATGGCATAAAGAGTACATCCCTTAATATATTTGGCAATAGTTTCCTTCATACGACACCAATAATAATACATTTTCAAATGTGAAACCATTTTAGAAACTCTAAAATGACTAGAAATAAGAGAAGTATGTGCTTCTCTAATCATGTGCCCCCTCTCATTTTGAGGTATATAAAGTTTACCCAAATGATACAAAAGATCATTGTGTACATGATACACCAATTCTTCTACTTGTCTACTACTTATCAAGTCTTTATAGACATCCTAAAAATCAAGATCATTAACATATTGTTCTTTATAACTCTCATGAGACAAAGAACCATGTTGTAAAAAAATAGATGCAAAAACCATAGGAGGCCTAGATAGCATATTTGCAATCTTATTCTGAATGCCTTTTTTATACTTAATCACAAGATGAAATTGTTGTAAGAAACCCATCCAACGAAAATGTCTAGACTGTTGTAGCTTAGTTTGTGATTGGAGATACTGTAAGGGTTGATGATTTGTATGTATTATTTTTTCTTTGCCCATTAATTAATGTTTCCATTTTTTAACACTTTGAACCAAGGCATATAATTCCTTATCATAAGTGGGATATTTTCTTACTACACTTGTGAAAGTTTCAGAATGACAGCAAACTAGTTTCTTACCTTGCATTTTAATGGCTCCCATAGCATACTCACTTACATCTATCTTGATCTCAAATGGTTGTTGTATATCATGAAGTGCCAAGACTGGAGAAGTACTTAACTTTTCTTTCAAAGTGTCAAAGGATTTTTGATGTTTTCCTCCCCACTAAAATACATGTTTCACACTTGTCAAAGAATGCAAAGGTGATGCAATATATGAAAATTGAGCAATAAATTTTCTCCAAAATTGTACTGCACTAAGAAAACTTCTAACCTTAGTTGTATTAGTGGGTGTAGGCCAGTTAACAATGACTACCACTTTTTCAAGATCTATTTTCAATTTTCCATGTCCTAAAATGTAACCTAAGTATATCAAAGAGGTCTTTCCAAATTCACACTTTGACATTTTTAAATAAATTTTTTCCCTTCGTAATGCATCCATGACTTTCTTAATGTGGATCACATGCTCTTCCCAAGACTTTTTGAAAATCAATATATCATCTAAGTAGACTATAAAAAATCATCAATGAACCATCTAAAAACATCACTCATCAATCTCATGAATGTAGCTGGGGCATTACACAACTTGAAAGGCATAACAAGCCATTCAAACAATCCCTGTTTTGTTTTGAAGGCAGTTTTCAACACATCACCTTCACTAATTCTTACTTGATGATATCCACTTCTTAAATCTAACTTAGTGAAATAAATAGCATGTTTTAATTTATCCAATAAATCATTAATATGAGGAAGAGGGTAATGATTCTTAATAGTAATTTTGTTTAAACCACGAAAATCAACACACATTCACTAAGTGCCATCTTTCTTTGGCACCAAAATAATGGGTGAACCAACAGGAGATGAACTTGGATGAATAATACCTCTATCTAATAGATCCATTACCTATTTTTTGATTTCCTCATTTTCCACCACTAATAACCTATACATGCCAATGTTAGGGATAGGAGAATCCTACAATAGTTGAATTTCATGTTGAACTCCCCTTTTAGGGGGCAAACCCTTAGGATCCTGAAATACATCATCATAAGTAGATATGATTCTAACCAACTCATTCTTGTGTTTAGGATCACAATTTTCTAAGGCCTAAGAATATTATTTTTCCTTAGACTTAATCAACATGAGACAAAAAGTCTTGCTTGAATTAACTAGTCTTTTCATTTGCCCTGCTATAACCAAGGAAAGACTTGTTTTAATGTGATGTGCTCTGACTATATATTTAATGCCATCCTTAACAAGCAAGTACTTATTCTCCTCTCTATAAAAGATTGATTTTCTATCATAAATATATGGGCTTGCTAAGATAACCCACATATGTCCAATGGGACAACATCTAATTCAACCTCATCTATGAACTTGGATGTGATGGCAAACCTTAGTCTACAATTTTGTGAGACTTGTAGCTTCGCATTGTCCCACACCCAACCAAGTGGATAAGGCTCCAGATGGGGATTAGTTTTTAAGCCTAAATTCTTAACAACCTCTTTATACATTAAATTTGCTTGTGAACCACTATCAAATAGAGTGTCAATCTTAGTAGGTTTTGAAACAACTCTAATGTGGAACAATTCATTTCTTTTCTTATCAACATAAATAGAATTCTGTTTAGAAGAAGATGCATCATTTGATGACTTAGTGCTAGAAATTGAAAGAGAAGAATCATTATGCAATCCCATAGCTGTGGTCTTAGTTCATCACCTAAATTTGAACCTAAGTCCTAAACCATAGCATTAGTCTTCTTTTCTTTCTTTTGAACCCTTTTAGGCCTTAGCTCAGGGTGTAGTTTCCAACACTTAGACTCATCATGATTTTTCTTGCAATGATTAAAAAATGGTTTTCCTTCTTCTTTTTTAACAATAAAAGTGGATTTATGTTTACCCTTTCTTGATGAACTTTCCCCTTTGGATTTCTTAACATTAGATTGCTTACTTTTAACCTTAGGAAGAGATTCTTTGGATTGTTTTCCTCTAGCCTCTAAATGAGTGGCTTGTACACATACTGCATATAAATTAGTGGGATTGAATGTAAGAATCATATGTCTTAAGTAACTGTGTAGCCCACCTATACATTTTAGTAGTGTTTCTTATGTGTAAAGATGAACATTCAAAATTAAAGCTTATTTCCTAAATTCCTATGTATAATCTTGAACATTTTGGCCTTTTCCTTCTCTAAAAATTTGCCAATCCATCATGGCTTGTTGCATATAGCCTAAAGGATAAAATTGATTTCTGAGTTATTCAACAAATTCATTCCAAGTAAAAATTGAGTTACCTTTTTGAAGCTTAGTTTCCTTCAACTTACTCTCCCACCAGATGAGAGTTGTGCCTCCCATACAAAGAGTAGCCAAATGAATTTTTGATTCATCCCCTGCAATCTTTTAGACCCTGAAATAAACTTCTATTTTCTTGACCCAATTATCTAACTTTTCAACATTATCTTCACCATTAAACATTGGTAATTCAAACTTAATATCCAATTTTAGTGAAGGGAGAGATTCCACAGTTTTTTTACTGTCATTCGATGAAGAAGGTTTTTTGATTTCCTTACCTTTTGATTCTTGTGAATCACCTTTATCATTCTCAAATTTCTTTTTCTTGTCATGGTATAATTCCTCAACCATGCTTCTCATCTCCATGAAAGCTTGGTGGAAAGCTTGTTCAGATTCCATCTTTTCTTTGGCCATCCTTGAAGCACACCTTGAGCCAATCTCTAGATTATACTCAATGAGTTCTCCTTCACTCTTTTGGGATTTAGACCTTGTCAACATAAACTAACAATCACTATTAAATAACAACCACTCTGATACCAAAAATATGATCTAAAAACTAAAAATGCAAGTGTGGCAAATTTGAACAACTCACTTTTGCATTTAAAAGATCTTTCTATTTTTTGAATTTTTATTTAAATTTTGAATAAATAAAATATATCTAGAATTAAAAATGAAGATAATAATTATAAAAAAATAGATAAAAATTAGAAAATATCACCAACAAATTGATAATAGAGTTTGGCTTCAATAGCCTATGTCTCTGGGTCCATTCGAAGTGAGGACCATTTCCATTAATTTGTTCATCAAAATGGCTTACAAATTAAATTCAAGTATTCAATTCACCTTCCCTAGTCTCTGCTTGCCTATATAATTATCTCTCAAAACTAAAAATAAAGTCCCAAATCCATACAAAGCATTAATTTAATTCTAACCTTCTTAATTCTCTACACACAGTCTGTTGTCTCATACCCTTCATGTAGAAATTTGCTCCCTTTATAGCACTTGCAAGCTCGTGGCTCAAGCGGTCAAGAGCTTATCCTTTTGGATGAGAGGTCCTGGGTTCAAGGCATTGAACTTCCTTTTGGGGCACTTTCTCTTATCTATATATCCCACATTTTGGATTTTGCAACTATTTGAATACTTTAAAAAGGTTGGCGCCCCCAAGATGTACGTCAACATCCCTTTTTGGAGGGAGACTTAGGTGCTTAGAGTTATCTAGATGCCTAACTTAGACTTGCATTAGAAAGTGTGATGCCACTTCATCTAGGTGTGTTAACACATGGGTGGAGCATGACATTGAGTGGGCTTGGCATGTCATGGTGTGACATGGCATGGTAGTTGGTTGGTTTCTCTCTCATGTGGGTGGAGCATTTACCAAAGATTAATTACAAATTAATATTAAAAATCTATGGATTGTGTAGTTAACTTTATATGGACTGTGCAGTTAAATTTCTACAGACTATGTAGTTAACTTTTTATAGACTTTGCAATCCACGTTTCTATAGGCTTGGCAAAGGCATAGTTTCTATGGAATTGGCAAAGGCATGATTTCTATGGACTGTGCAAATGCAAATACAAACACAAAAATCACCCATTGATTTCCATGTGTCACCTAGTTATTGGACCACTTGGCATATTACATAGTGCCACGTCACTTTTTGACACCTATAAATTGCCTATCATAAGAATACTTTAGCAAGCTTTATCTTGAGCATCTAGACTTCATTTTGCATTCTGGAAGAAGCATCAAAAAGCTCTCAATGAACTCTTCAATGTGATAATGGTTCGACTAGAATTTTAAGACTTTTCAAAAATGGAATGGTACATGGATCCACCTAAATCAGTGAATCAAAACAAAGTCATGGATTGTATGGTGTATATCCCCAACAAATCTATGAAATAAGTATACATACCACCCAAAAATAGTTATACATCACTCATTTATGCATCAAACATGCAAGAGTGGAATCCCATGAAATAAATTATGTCCTAATTGGAGACAAGAAACATAATCAAAAAGTACAAATTTGACAAGATATATCCATATCCATTTGATTTGAGTATTCTTCAAGTCCCCTTCCCACATCATTTTGAGGCACCCAAATTTGACAAATAAAAAGGGAAGGGTTACCCTCTTGAACACATTTAGGCATTTTATGTATTATGCCAAGAGGTATCTTAAAATAACATTTATTTACTTCATTTATTTCCATGAATTTATTAGTACAAGCTTTAGACTAGTTTCTTAAGTTACCCAAGGGATAGGTTGTGGATTGGAATGACTTATCTAAAAAAATTGTTAACCAATTATCTTAAAACATTAAACATGAATTGATTATTTTTGACTTATACAAACCAAAATAGTGAGATGGAAGAAGATTTGTGACATATTTATAATAATGGGAGCATTAACTGGTATCTTTCAACATAATTTTATAGGCAAATAGTTGGCAAACATTTTTGCGTAAACCTACACCCTGAGGTAGCACACAATCTATGGCTTACTTATGTAAACATAATTGAAGAAATTATAGTCAAGGGTGTGTATATTGAGAAGGTTTTTATCACCAAAATCCTTTTCAATATTTACTCATAGGGTCAAAGATCAAATCAAACCAAATCTCTTAGTCAAGCATTTGCAAGAGAGAAACCTAAGGGGTTTAATAAGAATAAGAACATGGTTGGAAATTGTGTGATTGAATCAACAAAAGGTGTAGGCCTACCAACTCTAAATGTGAAATTAGATCCACCTAATATACCAAAAACTTTTCAAAGAGTCCCTCCCTAAAGGGTACTCCGTAATAACTTTAGAGTCTTTAGCAAATTTGGAGAAGCTATTAAGGTAGTATTCTAAAATATTTTAGTAGCTAACCTGATTGTATGGCCTATACCAAGGCCATTTCTTATAGATCCACCCAAGCTAGATTTCTATCAAGAAAATTAATTATGAAACTTCCATCATGTTTTTTGTCATGGTGCTTATCATTTCATCTAATAGTGACGTCTTATTAAATATTTGATTAATACTAGTGAAGTGGAGATCAAACTTGCTCCACATGACACTAATCAAGATATGGGATTCTACAAAGATCCATTTCCTTGACATAATCAATAACCACCAAAGAATAATTATAACCAATGATATAATCAATGGTAGAATTAGAATCAAGGTCATAATCATAATTAACATGATCATAATTAGGATCATAATACCCATGCTAAAAACTTGGGTTACAATAACATGACTTGCAACTAAAACAATTCTATGGGATGCATATTTGCATATCACATTGTAAATATTACTTTTAAAACTCATGAACTATACCATACTCCTCATAGTACTAGACCCATTATTATAGGGTTAGTTCTCTCTCCCTCAACTAACATTTCATTAAGTTTACACATTTCTATTATGCCTTAATTTTCATGGGTTACTATTTATAGACCTCATCCTTCCTCTAATTATAATGGCTCCTCATCGACTCAAAAAAACTCCAATGTAATTAGACATCTATGAGTCACCCTCCAAAGCCATTTGCCTTTGTCTTCTAATTATAATGGCACTTTACCACCTTTAAATTTCTCAATCATAACTAGATGCCTTGTGAATTACCTCTTAGGTCCCTCTACCCTCTTCTTATAATACTAAACCTAATGTGAACATTATGCCTTTAAATCTAAATCCTAACATTGTGTCATCTAAGGACAAGTTATCTCATCATACTATTGAAAAGACTTATAGTCTATCAAACCAGCTAAGTAAAACCCCTACATATATTTCTATTTTAGATCTCTTGCATATGTCTGAAGTCTATAAAAATATTTTAAATAACCTTTTACAATAGTCCAATAATCCTCAAGATATTAATCTTGAACAATTCCAAACATTATTAGGACATTTTTATTCATTTGAAAAGCTCACATTTGATCAAAAATACATGTCCACCTTAGGTCTTAGCTATAATAACCCTTTGTATATTGAGGTCATCATTCAAAAATATAAGATCTAATGGGTTATTATATACAATGGTTCAGGACTAAATATAGTGTCCCTCAAATATGCATATAGATTGGGCTACACTATAAAGGACATTCGGCTAGAGATAATCACCATAAAGGCTTACAACAATCTTGAGAGGGAGTCTTCTAGTGCCATTTATTTATCAATCATTATTTGGTCTATTTCCTATCATAAATTATTATATATCATGGATATTTAATTTCCTTATAGCATACTTTTTGGTCATCCTTAGATCTATAAAGTATAAGCCATTCCATACACCTTGCATTAGTACCTTAAGTTTTCCCATAATGGGATCAATGTCACTATTCCTATTGGTCTACAACCGTATTAGTATTACAAACATCTAGAGACTGAGTATCACAGATTATAAACATTATCCTAGTTACAATTTTGTAGCAAAGAAGAAAAAGGAAATAATTTCACATCCACCTAAATCCAATTATATCAACCCTAGTGACCTTACACCCACTCTAGCTGATCCATTTCCCATAAATCTTGTAAAATAGGTTGTTATAGAACATGTGGGCATTTCCACATACTATCTTAAATATGCCTTCTATGTTTTTAAGTTATTTAAGTCTCTTAAAAAATTTGGTAAACCCAAACCTTCCAAAAACTCTAATAAACCTAATGTGATTTAGAAACAAAAGAAAGAAACAAAGAAATTACTGATGGTATTTGTATCTATTACTTATCCAAAATAGGATAGAGAGGCTTTCACATAAGGAGAATGGTTATATTTTGATGGCATTGATGATTGTTTTTAGAATCCAAAATATCCTATCCCTAATTAGATCATAGAAAATTTTGATTATATAGGAAAATACATTGGCCCATGGGCATAAGGAATATTAGAACCTTTATTAGCTAATATACCTAGTTTGAATCATGGTCTCAAATTTATACCACCTAAAGGTGACATCATGACTTTCAATAGTGATTATTATGATTCAACTAGAGATGAGACTCTTAATAGCGATGTAGCATCTTATTATAGCCTTTTAGATGAGCTTGTTGACTCAAATTTATTTGATTCAAATTCCATTATGACCTTAACACCCCATTATTCCCTATGCCTTTGTCATCTTAAACTCATTGATTGGGACTAAAAAAATTCAATCATATGCCTTGATGAATTCTAAAATGAAGAATTAATTATAGAATATATGGGCCTCAAAGATGGATTGCTAATTGGTGATCATAAACAAAGATATGATTTTTCATTGGATATTTATGCTTACTTTAGAGAGTAGGAAAACTTTATTTGTCATGAAAAAGATAAAACATCAAGATCTTTGGGTAAAATCCTCTTTAAAGTGTTTGTTGATTAGGGAAAAAGTAAAGATAAAGATAAGCCCTTGAGTTAAAACCTATTTTATTTGTTCTTAGATTTGAAAGTTTTATCATCCCAAAAGGATGGATAAGGTATATCAAGTTCTATCTCTATATCCAATACTAGCATCATGTTAGAACAATAACAAGTCTTTGAGCATGTTTCTCTTGACTTTCTTGAGATATTTTCTAGTTGTCCATTACTTGATTTGGTAGATTTAGATTCATCACATTATCCATAGCTTTGGAGAAAAAATAAAAAATTATATTAGAATAAGAGGATAATGATCACACATTGCCTACTATTCTTGAATATGGTTATAAACTCCTTGTAGAAAACATTGTTGAAGTGAACCTAGGAACATATGATGATCCCAAAATTGTTTACCTTGGATATTCCCTTTCTAAATAAAAATGAGAACACATTATATCCATTTTGAAGTATTTTATTAACATATTTTCATGGGCTTAATCTGGCATGCTAGGATTACACCCTCACTTGATTGTGTATCACCTTGTTATTCATCCAGATGCCAAACTAGTCTAAAATAAATTAAGGAAGATGCATCCACACATCACTATGTTGGTAAAATTATAAATGGAAAAGTTATTAGGACTAGGTTTAATTATATTATTGGACTATTTTTAATAGATATCAAACATAGTTCTAGTTAGAAAAAATCCATATGGTATACATATTTGTATTGATTTTAGATATATTAACAAAATGTGGCCTAAAGATTATTTTCCTCTGCCCAACATTGACATGATTTTCAATTCTACTATTGGGTATGATATGATGTCCTTCATGTACCAATTTTATGGATACAATTAGATCAAGATACCCCAAGTAAATCAACACAAGACTATATTCACCATTTTATGGGGAGCATTCTATTATCAAGTCATGCCATTTGGCTTAAAGAATGTTTGGGCCACTTATCAGCATGCCATGATTATTATCTTTCATGACATGATGCATGATATTTTTGAGGACTATGTTGATGACATATTAGATAAATAAATAACACATATCAGACATTCTGACATTCTACAAAGAATCTTTGATAGACTTCATGAATATAAAGTCCACTTGAATCCTAAAAGTGTGTCTTTGGCATCACTTCACAAAAATTGCTAAGGTTTATTGTATTTAAAAGAGGGATCAAATTTGAACCCAATAAGGTCAAGGTAATTTAAAAATTCCTCCAACTTAAAATCTTAAATATCCTTGAAGCCTATAAGGAAATATTCAACCTATACATAGGATCATTTCATAATAGGCAGATAAATTCCACCCATTTACACATGTTTTGAAGAAAGGGGTCACATTTCAATGGTTCAAAGAGTTTCAATTATAATTTTTTAATTTCATAACACATTTTACTAAATCATTAGTTTTAATAATTCCAACACTTGGACAACCATTGTTACTTTACATTTTAGTGACTGAACATGCACTAGGGGAACTTTTAGCCCAACATGATGATCAAGGTAAAGAACATGTAGTTTATTATTTGATCCACACACTAGTGGATTATGATCACAATTATAAACCTATTTATAAGAAATGTTTATCTATGGTCTTTACTTCTCAAAAGTTGTGACATTATATGCTAAATAATCTTAAAACCTCCTAAGAGTAGGTTATTATTGGATAAAAATGGAGATATATGATTTAAATTATATGAATAAGTGTGTTCTTTGACAACAACATGGAAATTTGATACACACACCCTCCTTACCACTATAACCGATCACTACACCATGGCCATTTTCTGCTTGGGGCCTTGATCTTATCAAAAAAATAGACCGAACATCTTTAGCTTGTCATACACATATTTTAAATGCTAATGACTATTTTACTAAGTGGATTGAGGCTATTATCCTCACTGACATTACCAAAAATTAGATTTCCATGTTTATACATTACCATATCATCTATCAATATGGCATCCCATCTTGCATTAAATTTGATAATGATATATAATTTGTAAATAGAGATGTTAAATACCTTTATGTATAATTAAAAATCAATCAGAATAAATCCACACCATATAATCCGCAATGCAATGGACAAGTCAATGCATCAAACAAGACCATTATATCCATATTAAAGAAGATTCTCAATGATGCTAGTCATATTAGACACTTGTAATTTTTTTTTCCATTTGGTCTTATCAAACCAGTCATAAAACCCCTATAGGAGCCACTTCATAATCCCTTGTTTATGGAATGAAAGCCTTTATCTTGATTGAGATCAAGCTACCTTGATTGAGAGTTTTTTTGGAAAATATTAAAGATGATGAGGATTATAGATTCTCAAGGTTGTAATAATCATAAATTATTGATGGTAATCATTTGTCTACACTAAAAAAATTGTAAGCCTATAAAATTAAATTATGGAGAAGTTACAACAAACACATTCTCCCTTAGGAGTTTGAGATTGGTGATTTGGTCTTGAAAGAGAACCAGAAGATCACAAATGTTGAATGTAAGAAAAAAGGCAAGTTATAATCTAATTGGCTAGGAACTTATGTTATCATGATAAAATATGGATCAAGGGCATATCGGTTGGCTACTCTAGGTGGCAAAAAACTTTTAGAGACCATAAACATTGGGCATTTCAAGTGGTTCTACACTTAATAACTTGAACCATTATCTACAAGACCACATATTTGCAGGAAACTTGTGCTAAAGTTATTTTATTCTACTATTATATCCTAGACCAACCCATGATGGACTATAATCTTTTTTTTAACCTACCCTAGACAATTCTTTTTATAACCATATTATTTTCATGACATTGGATAATGGAAAATTTGGACTATTGGCACTATGAACACATTTTATCCCACCTTGGATCATCCTCTTTTGGATCATATTCATCTTGGACCATCATTTTCTGGACCATATTCATCCTGGAACATCCTCTTTTAGACCATATTCATCATGGAATATTATTTTAAGAACCATATTCTTTACACAACTCTGGATAATGGAAACATTGGACCTTTGGCACTTTAAACACATTTTTTCCCACCCTATCATCCTATTTTGGAGCATATTCATTCTAGAACATTCTCTCAAGAACCATATTATTTTTATATGTTGGGCCATTATAACATGAATATCTTTTATCCATTGACTAATTATGATCTTGATTATGCCTCATATGCATTCTGAACACATTCAACAATAGTTCTCCAACACAATTCAACAAAGACAATATTTTAAATTTTATTTTACAGATAAGTGAACATAGATACATCTTTATCTCAGGATATTTGCCTACTAGATGGTTCTTCAGATTTTATCTCATGTTGTATATTGTTTTATTATTATTTTTTTATTTGGTAGGTATTCTTGCCTTGAATGATCTCTTACTCTCACTGATTTGAGAGCATATGTCATTGTAGCTATTTTTAGCTATTATTAGAATTTCTACTCTTGGTCAAACATCTCCTTGATTAGATAGTTCCATATCCCATTGTTTATATCCATGATGACCATTATAGCTAATTTAGCTATTTTTTGAACTCTTACCTATGGATATTCATCTATACAACTAGGTAGCTCCCCTAGAAATTTTGTACATAGTTTATTTTTGTTCCTTATCCCAAAGACACAAAATATTTAGAAAACGATTGAAAAAAATAACAAGAACATTGCCTTGAACTTTTGTTTATTCTAATTATCCTATTCTCTTACCATTTTGTAAGTAATTATCCCATGCTCTTGACAATTTGTAAGTAATCATCCCATGTTCTTGCCATTTTATAAGCTCTCATGTGAGCACTCTTGCCATTTTGAAAGTTCATTTTCCTTATTTATTATACACCATTAATCATATATTCTTATTATCACTCTTTAATATCCCATTTCCTGGGAGAACTACATTCAGCCTAAAGTTCATGTTGGACCTTGCATCCATGGAACTATGTAGGCAACATCCACTTGTCTTATACATCTAGATTCAACTCAGCCATCCCATTCTTTTCTTCTTTCCCCCCCATTTTTATTTTGTGTTGTTTCCATATCACTTGGAAGTAAATTTGTGTCTTTGTTCTTGTTATATTTTTCTAGAAAGTAATGCCTCTACTACATGTATATAAACAATTGTTTTCAAACTACACTAACATTGTGACTAGCCTCTTCTTTGTGTGTATTTATTTGATTCTTATTGGTGTTTTGTTGTGTTTTTTTGCCTATTTTTTTAATTTATTTCTCTTCCTTTGTTATTTATTCTTGTTTCTTCATGGTCTTTTTTTTTTGTTTTTTGTTGTTCTTTTTTTTTATTTTAGTACACATGGATATTGATTATTCATATTTTACCTTCATGTTGTTTATTAAGTTGTTCTTACTTTGCTTTGTGTAAATTACTATTCCTACTTAGTCGTGATTACCCATAGCTTGATTTTAAGTTGGGTTCATTTATGCTTTATTTTTATTTATCTTTGTTTGTTTTTATGTAAATGTAAATAATTGTAACTCTAGTATTAGTAGTTCTTATCATTATCCTTAGTTATAAATATTCACATTTGAACCAGCTCATCACAATTAAAATATAATTCCATTATAGTTTATTCATAATTATGATGCATAATTTGATTTTGTTATAGCAAGAAATATGTTTTTTGGATCTAAGTCTCAAAATCAATGCAACTCTGATGATCAAATCTCAAGTGAACCAATGAAACTAGGTACCAATGGCTTACCTCACACTTAATTCTATGTAAGATGTGCATCTCTTGGCATAAATTATGAGTCTAATGAAATAGTGGTCACTTTTATTTATTCCTCATTCCATTCTCCCTTGCTTCTAGGTGAACTACATTAGCTTGAGGTCCATATGGAAAATGTATGAAATGCTTGGATACATGACGTATCATAGATCATATCATCCACCTTTATTCTTCTTTTCATCTCTTTCATCACTTTTTGCATCTTTGTATGCCTATTTTTATATGACTATGTTAGTCATTAGAACATCAAATTTATGTTTGCACTTGTTCATATTTAATCCATGCATTAGGTTATTTTCTTGAGTGATGCTTCCCAATTTACCTTATAAGGACACAACATTTGAGCTAGTCACAAATCTAAATCAGCCCTATTGGGGCACAAATAAATATTTTATCAATGATAAAAATTTATCCCTATTGGGGCATAAATTACTTTATCAGATAATCAAATATGCTCTATTGGGGAACATTTTTATTTCCTCTATCTAGATAAAATCTCTCTTATTTCTTCTAATTCCAATATTTGATGACTTTTTCCCTCATTCTAGAAATATTTTAGTGTGTAACTTATCTTGAGATTGATAATTCTATAAGTGTACAGCTTGTACCCTATCTTTGGGTGTGTTAAAAGTGTGTCTCTTATTGTATAAACCCTAAATTAGTCAAGAAATAACACATATCATATAGTTTCATAGTCCTTTGACAAGATACTCAACTAGAGAATATGATCCTTTTTCACACTAGCCATGTCTTTTGTTTTTATTGATCCTAGTATTATCTCTTGCTCTTGTCACCTTTTTGGTTATTCCTGATCATTCGTAGCCTTCTATATGGTCATTATATATTATCTATAATATATTCCCCATGATAACTACATCCCCCTAAGTCTCAAGCCTATAGGATAGAAGTGCTAGAATTGGACTATAACACTAGACCATAGAGTGCCCATTTTCAATGCTCTTATCCAATGGCATTTTGAGTCCCAACGATTAGTTTCCCTTGCTTAATGAATCCCAATCCCTTTGTATATTCATACTTAAGTTTTCTGAATGTCAGCTAAATGTGAATGAAGCTCCCAAATTTGGAATAAAAGGTCTCTTATATAAAGGACTACATAAGGCATTTTATATCTAGCACTTACTACTTTAGCATAGTACATAATTAAAAATTAGTCAATATTATAGCTCAACATTTTGAATCACACATAGACTTCCATGCTTGATAAAGGAAGGGCCTAGGTGAAAGTTCATTCTTGTATCTATTGTGTTCATTTATTATGCATGTTCCCTAAGGGAGAACTAACTTTGATCTAAGACCCTAGCTTGAGGGTTAATGTAGGTATCAATAAAGATAGTAGGGGTTTTAGATCATGTGATCATACTTCCCCTAACCCAAATTTCCCCCTTATACTTGTAATGTATTTGTTGCTTCATGTGTGTAGATAGACCTAGGGTTTTAATATTAAAATATATATAATGAGCTATGTCAACATTCAACATCTATTTTTTCATATACATGCTAACATAGGGATGGTGGACAAAACCCAAAAAACTCAAGTCTTTCAGACAACAACCTTAGAAAAGGACTAAAGCATTGGACCTTAGGGTGTATTATTTTTGTGTTCCTATCCTTTCATTAAATGAAATCTAGATCTAGGTTCCTGACATCTTCTCAGTCTCTTGTATTAATTTTCAATCCATGAATCATTCATGTTTACCTATTTTTATACTTAAGTTTATTTCTTTCTATATGCAATTAATTTGATTAAATTAATCAAAGCCTATATTTTTACTATATTTGATTGTATTTTCCCCTTACTCTAGACCCTTTACTATTTAATAACTAGACCTTAGTTTCCCAAAAAAAATAAAACATTTGGTGAACCTGACTTTCTTTAAATAAATCTAAAACCCTAGGTACCCTAATGGGTTTTATTTCATATTTTGGGCAAAAATTCAATTTTAAAATTCTGATTTTTGTATAAATTTTTGTTTATTAAATTCATTAAAATATTTTTTTGGAATTTAAATTACTATAATAATTTTCAAAAATTATAAAACCCTAACCTGAAATCCTAGATTTCCAAACTAGGTCCTCAAATCCCAAGCCAACTTTCCTTACAATTTTTACAAATTTTTTTTGGAATTTTTGCAAATTGTTTGAGTGTTGAAAATATTTTTAACATTTAAATATTAGTAGTTATTCTTGGAAAAAATTTAATTCAAAATTCTAATTTTTTAATAATTTTTTGTGCATTTATCTGATTTAAATTTAATTTAGAGTTTAAATTATTGCAATAATTTTCAAAAATTTTAAAACCCTAACCCAAAACACTAGAATTCCAAACTAGGTCCTCAAACACCAAGCCTTTCTTCCTTGCAATTTTTAGAAAGATATTTTTAAATTTTTGCAATTATTTTTCATTGACAAAAACATTTTCAAAATCTCTATGTTAGTAGTTATTTTTGCATTTATTTTATTAATAATACTTTTACATATTCTCTTTGGTGAAAGAAATAAAATGGCCACTAAGGCACTTCTTCCCTCTCATCCCATAGATCAATTCTAAATTTTTCTCATAAGTATGACAATGAATAGAGAAATTTGCAAATTTTCACATTAGCTAAAAATGTGGAAAATGATTTCATTTACAATGAAGATAATTACTATTATTTTAATGAGGAATATGATGATACATGTGAAAGTGATAGCAAATAAGATGTAGATACATATTATTCTATCAAACCTATCTCTTTTATTCTTTCTTCTGAATAAATAATTTTGATAAATGGGAAAGATACTATTCATCTCATTTTCCTATGCACAATGAACCAAATGAATGAATTAGTTATGCACTTCCAATTGAACCTCTTATTTTTGATAATTTTCTTCCATATGATTCTAATATCTCTCTCTCTTTTGCTGCTTCTATATTCAAAATACAATAGTATAAATGCAATAAAATCTAATTGCCAATAAATATCTCAAGTGATACATCTCATGTTCTTAACTCTAATTTGTTAAAAGAATGTTTAAATGATACCTAGCTTCCTCTTATTTTTCATATTGTAAATGAAAATATTTCATACATTCCATCCATGGATAACATATATGCACTTAATATCCCTATTTCACATGATAATTTATTGCGTATTAGAAAAGAATTCGATTATTCTCTTACACCTCTCCCTAGTAACAATGTAAGTGATAATGAACATGAAAATTAATATGAAAATTATATTGACTATTAAAAATATTTCACTTATTATAATACATGGAATAATGATGATTACTATGTACATATTTAATAAGAAAATTCATCTCATGTTTCTAACTATTTTCTCACTCTTCCTCTCAAACATAATGCACTACCAAATATTGTTTCTACTTTTATGCATGATTATATTTCATATAATGCACATATTAATGATAAAATCACATCCTATAGTCAATTATAATGTGATTTAATAAAAATAAAGATAGCAATGAATCTCCTAAGACATCCCCTACTACAATAGCACCTATTTCTTACTCTTCACCTAAAGAGAATGGTAGCCCACATCCCTCTAATAAGGTCCAAGTTACCATTCCTCCAAAGGTTCAAGTGAACATATCCCCTCTCTATGATCCAATTTCTAAATGTAGCATTTCCATGGATAAACTTAATGATCAAATTTAATGAGATCCATGTAGTTTGTAGTTTGTGAACTACAACACCAAGTACATCTCCTTACCTTGGGAAATAAGGCTTATAAGTCTTGGATGGATGCCAATGATTTACATGGTAACCCTCTACTAAAGACATTCATAAAATATTCATGTCTTAATCATTTATATATACCATCATTGCCTCACTTTGATGGAATTAGAGACCATTCTTACACCTTCAAGCCATTCAAAAGGAATTTCCATCTCATACAAGTCCTTTGATTCTACCTTAATTGTTTTACAAGACATTAATGGGGGAGGCATATAATTAGTTCTTTCATCTACTCCCTATGGGATCCTTGCACATGTATGATGACTTAGAGGATGTGTTTCTTAGGTATTACATAGCAAACATGGGCCCTCATGTTATATATCATAAACTTACAACATTACATCATAATACTTCAGAGCCAGTTAGTGATTTTATCTTACAATTCAAGACACACATGTTAATATTTATCTATAAACCATAAAATTTTGATATTCAACATATTTTTATTTAGGTTCTTCACCAACCCCTCCTAGAGCATATACTATATCAGACAGAGTCCTCTTTTTGGTACTTATGCTATATATTTCTATGTTTAGAAAATAAATTGGGATTGATTGAGGTAGATTCAGCTAATCGCATTACTCTAGATTTCATAGTAGTACCTCCATCTACAACTCCTATCACACAACATCCATCATGTCCAAAATAAGATAGGATACCTCAACCTGAAAATTAACTAATTAAGAATAGAGAGCTAGTTTCTAGAGCACAACCTACAATATGCACTATAGAGAATAGCAGTAATGCACCACTATAGTTTGACTCAGATCAGGATAGCTCATGTGTCATATTATCAACACTATTAGATAGGAGGTTAATCACATTGCCTTTTACTCATTGACAAGATTGTCATCTCCTATAGAAATAGCCATGTCGACCCTTTTATAACTATCATCATATCCATGGACATAAAGATAATGATTGTTATGGACTCAGAGATTACATTAATAGATGTGTTGGTAATATCATCTTAGAATTACACAAGGTTCATTGAGATATCATCCATCATGGATTCTTATAACTCATTCTTTCATTATTGAGTCATCACATGGTATTCCTTCACCACAATCATTAGTTACTCATCATGAGAGTAATGTAGCTTCTAGGATAGAGCCTCATAAAATATCTCATATTAAACCTATTCAAAAGGTTTAGAAACTAGTACAGTGAGATCAACCTACATATATCAATGCAGTCTGAGGAATACATAGTGTAGTTCCATATACATATCCATCAAAGTCATATGCACTGCACCAGAGTATCACTCTAGAGAGATATTCACTATGCTCAAGTTTTTTGGGTCCTAACTCATGTAACAAAGCACTATGGTTAAGATTATATGAACTCACATCATAGAGTACTACTCTAGATATATATTCATTATGATCAAGATTTGAGGGACCCATTTAATATAGCAACCCATTATGATTCAAATTAAATGAGCCACCATCATAGATTTTAACTCCATCTCAATCTATTGCTCAATCATATGCATCACAATAGAGGCCATAAGGTACTATTTTATGAATTAATACACTAAGATTATAGATAGATGAGCCTTCTTCATAACAAAATGCTTCAATTTCACAATAGTAAGGTTACATTTGGTAGAGTCTCCATGCACAACTATAGTTAGTACATAATAGATAATATTTGATATAATGTATGTTCTGATATATCATGAGTAGTATGGGCACTTGTTCAATTGGCCATTAGGGTTAAAATAATGATACAACACACATTCATACTAGCTTCAGTTCATAACTTCACTTCATAGGGAAAAAATGGAACCAAAGGGATAACCTTTGTATTCTTGAGCCACCTACTCAGAGGTATTGGAAACATAATCAAAACATTCATTAACACACACATGATTACATAGCTTCACTTAGTGGGAAATGATGGAGCCAAAGGACCAAATTTTGTATTCTTTAGCCACTCTCAAGGAATTAAGCATAAAATTCTATCTTACATCCCCTTCTAATAACAACTAACATTCCTAGATCCAAATATCCATCCCTAGACAAACCAAGTTATCCAAATATTGACCTTACCAATATCTTATTTTTCCAATCTTAAACAAACTCACTTTATCAAAACAATTTACCAATTACAAAACCAATAAAAGTGTTACTCACATATGATTAAAAATTAATCCTAACATCACACTTGGATATATCATGAACAATCAAATCACATCTAAAAATGTTATCTTATCAAACATACACAACCTTAAAATAAATACCAAATCAATTATTTATAATTAACTATTTGTAACAAATGTAACAATATATTTCAAATCCCATAACATAGTATGTAAGATTTGAAATCAAAACTAGTATCCATTATATATACACACACACCCACACACACACACACACACACACACACACACACACACACACACACAAGTTTTAAAATCATATATATCAAATAAAATATAATCAATCATGAATGGGAATCAATGCCTCACTCCCAGTCTCACTCTCTCCTCTAGTACTAGTCCCATAATCCAGCCTAGCACTCGATGGACCCATACCTCCTCAAGCTCCCAAATTCCTCTTACAATGACTCTCTCTCTCTAATAGCCAACCATGATCCTTGTGAAAGTCATCATAAGACCTACAAAGGTCTATTTACTCATCCATAATCCTCATACTCACTAATCCAAAATGGGGTAGGGGCATCTTATGCTTATCTAGCTTATCCCTCAGCTCATCTCTCTCTCCCACTACTCTAGTATATACAAATATTGCTATCATAGATCCATCAAATAAATGATCATAAACATCATATGTAATTATTTAATATTCTATCAAACCCTCCTCTACCACATCATTAGGTATATGTCATGTAATATTTTGGAGTGTCAACTCAATGATGGTCTCCAAATACTCATCATCTTCACTTCCTACCCCAACCTAAGCTTTATCCTAAGCACATCCCACTCTAACTGCACATAAATTATGACACTAAATTAGTTATATAATTTGAATTCAAACTCATAAGAACAAACTTATAACAAATTCAAATATAATTACTACTTACCTCCCATAATCTAGATTAGTATAGGATCCTCATACTTAGGAGCATCCCCTCCATCAACAAGATACAATAGATCCCAATTATACCTCACCCACCAGTGGTGTATGAATTTGTACATCCAACATCATCTAAATTAATAATATCTCTAGTTATATATTTCACATCTAAAGGTAATGGTGCTAACTCAGCCTCAGTATGCCTCACATGAGTTCCTACCATCACTAGTGCTTATGCACTCCTCATCGATACCCATGCTATTAGGGGCACATTCTATAGTACCCCAAACTATCTAGTCACATTATCATACTAAAAGTTCTCATACACTCCAACCTAGTGGTCATGTATCCAATAACTAAACCTCATATACTATAACTACATTCCATCCTTATCCCACCTAGGAAATCCTCTATAAGGCCTCCATATGATATCAAAAACCACCAATCTATCTAAAAATCATCTATAATGATCTATCCTAGGAGACTAGATAGATAATTTAGTCATCCACCACTCCCCAAATGGCCATGGAGGTTCTCACTTTAACCTAGGTAATCCAATCAATTGTACAATTGCTATGTGCTCATAAGCCTAACAATGAAATAAGGTAGCTACACTCACATCGCCACTAAAGGCCTCCTATGTGAACTTGTAAAGTTCCATATATAGGTGGGAAAGCATATTCCTACCCCATGAGAACATAGTGCCATATACCTATATATTATGCATGATCTTATGCATCCTATAGAAATCAACACTCTACTCCCATCCATAACAACAAACAAGACCATCAACATGGCCAACCACTTCCATAGGCATGGAACACTAGACTATATTATAAATAATAGTAGCACATCACTATCACTACCTCTTTGATGTATACCTAAAGGTACAACATAAAAATATAAGGACACATAATCATTAGCAACAACACCCATGTCATCTTGTAATGTCACCCACCATCCACTAATTGGTAAATGTAAAATGCAACACACATCCTCTAGTGTCAATGTAATATCCATTTTAGGAAGCTAGAAAGTATATGTATCTACATTCCTCCTCTCACATAAAGTGGTAATCAAATATCTATCCCACTACATTATACCTAGGTCACACACATGACCCAACCCTACCCTATCCATGACAACTCTCCCATCAATAGATAATGGTAACAATCACAACGTCTCCATAAATTGACCCCTATGTAATTCTCTCATCCAAAGCTCACCTTAAAAACACTAAAAACCAACATATATATCAGTCCACAATGCCAAAACACTAACCATGTAAAAATAAAAATGCCTAACCAAGCAACATCTCAAAAAATCAAGCCTCTGAGATAACAACACTTGGTATAGGACAACAACATTGGATAGGAACACTAAAACCTAGATAATAATGTTAAAACCCTAGATAGGAGCACTAACTCTAGGATAAGAGCATTAGAACTAGTGAAAATTGTCTTGGGATACTTTAAATGGATCAAAAAGCACCAAAATAGGCTTCAAAATAGACAAAAAATAAGCATTATTCTTGATCACTAGGATAACATCACCACCAATGTCAACCTAGGTTGTCAACTACTCAAAATGGGTCATGAGAAGTGATCATCTCCTTAGCACATCTCTCACTCTAGAGCTCCAAATCTCAAACTAGTCAATACACAAATGAGTCAAGAATCAATAAAATTTTCCTATATCAAACAACTTTTTCATTGAAAGAAAAATACCATTTTGACCATAACATAAACCTTGTAACTTTATTTTTCAAACCATTTTCTTCAACAGAATTGTAACAATGAAACCTTTGACATAACATGAGCTTTGTTATTTTACTACTTCATTTACCTACTATAACATGCATATATCCATATTTTTATTACACCTAGACACATGCCTTGATCATCACCAATCAAAAATTATTCTAATTTAAATCAAATAACCTTTTAAGTTATTTACAACAAGACAACCTTGTTTCTACTTATGCCACTAGTCATCACTTTTAGTTCAACCTCCTCTATCAAAAATTTCATCCCTCTCCCCAAAAGGGGGGAATCATTCCTACTATTCCTATTCCTACACTTACCCAACATACCCATCCACTCTCATAACTGGATACACCACGGTTCTTACATCTTTAATATTCAGACTATCAAATTCATCTTATATCAGTTGAAATATATAGTGATTTAGATTACATGGGTTACTCGGTAGTACTCAAGACATTCAAGGGTATATACCTTTAGTTTATAGATATAATGGTTCAAATCATATGGATCCATAGTGATCTTAATTTATAGGTACATAGACTATTCATATACAATGGTTTAAATTATATGGATTCATAGTGACTTTGATATAGATTCACACTCAGATACTAGATTTGGGAGCATGTACATTAATAAACATCTCACACATACAACTTCATATAACATGACATAGTTATAGGACTAGCTAGCAAATTATAGGCATGGTATAGAGCACAGTGTTTTGATCTCTAGTTTTACACATGGGTCATGGAGTGATAGGCCATATCACATGTGGTTATATAGATTACCATATTATACATACACATTACTTACATACCAAATTTAGGGGCATGGCATAGATGTTCATGTTCTTCATCATCCAAGATTATATAGATAGAATGGCAAAACATGTAATTCTCTTCTTGCACATTTACTATATTTTGATATTAGACCCAAATATACCTAGATTATCACTAAGTTAGACTAGACAACTATCTACATTGGTTGGTCCATTATATTACCCAGACCTAGACTACACAATTCTATGTGAGATAAAGGACAAACATTGGTTTTGGGCCTTTGATCATTTCTCAATTATATTTTAGATATTTAGAGTGGGGGAATGATATATTTTTCTATTCATAGCATAAATATTCTATACACACATTCTAGATTACATGAGTTTATGTGGGACAAAGGGCAAACATTAGTTTAGGGCCTTTGAGCATTCCTCAGTTTCAGTTAGACTCAACATAGGGGGCAAGCATTTATCTCCTTCTACATGTTACATGAATTCCAATTTCAATTTTAGTATAAGGGGAATGTATTTCAAGGATTATTTCTTTCTCTAAGAACTATTTGTATCTCTATCTACTTCATTGGCTAGGAAGTGAGTTGGACCCTTTGCAACACATTCATCTCAATGTAGGTAGGTTTAGGTATACATTCCTTTCTTCTTTATTTTACTTTAGTAATTCATTTTATTACATCACTAGAGTAAAATGGGGGAAATGTATACACCCTAAATTGGTCAAGCAACCACACATATCATGTCTTTTCATAGTCCTTTCATAGGAGACTCTGACTGAGGATTATGAGTTAATTCACATTGCCATGTCTTTTGTTTTTATTGATCGTAGTCTTATCTCTTGCTTTGGTCACATTTTTTCTTATTCCTAGTCATCCATATCCTTATAGATAGTCATTCCATCTCATTCAGACTCTATTTCCTATGCTAATTCCATCCCCCTATGTCTCAAGCCTATAGAATAAGAGCACCATAATTATAATATAGTTTTGGACCCTAGGGTATCCATTTCTAGCACTCCTATCCAATGGAATTTTAAGTCCCAATGGTTAGTTTCCCTCACTTAATGAGTCTCAATCGCTTATTAGCTTCATCTTTACATTTTCATAATGTTAGCCAAATGTGAATAAATCTCCCAAATTTGAAATAAAGAGTCTCTTATATAAAGGAATACACAAGACATTTTATATCTAACACTTACTACTTTGCCATAATACATAATTAAAAATTAGTCAATAGTGTAGCTCAACATTCTATATCACACATAGAATTGCATGCTTGATCTAAGAAGGGCTTAGGTGAAATTTAATTCTTGTATCTACTATGCATGTTGATTATGCACTTTCCCAAAGGGAGAATTACATTTGATCTGATACCCTATCTTGAGTATTAATGTAGGTAATGATTAGGATAATAGGGGTTATAGATTATGCAATCATGCTTCCCCTAACCTAGTTTTTCCCCCTTATTTTTTTGATGTATTTTTTGTTTTATGTGTGTAGATAAACCCAAGGTTTTAATATTGAAATGGATCTACAATGATCTCTAACAACATTCAACATCTAATTTCTCATATACAAGCTCACACAGGGGACAACAGACAAAACCCAAAAAAATCAGGTCTTTGGCACAATAGTGGTAGAAAAGGACTATAGCACCAAGCCCTAGGGTGTCTTATTTTATTTCTCCTATCATTTCACCAAATTAAATCTAGATCTAGGTTTTTGACATCTTCTTAGTCTCATGTAGTAGTTTTTAACCATTGAATAATTCATTTCAACCTACTTTTCTAGATAAGTTTATTTCTTCCTATATGAAATTAATTTGATTAAATTAATAAAAGCCTATATTTTTAATATATTTGATTGGATTTTACCCTTACTCTAGACGCTTTATTATTTAGGAACTAGACCTTAGTTTCCCAAAAATAATAAAACACTTATATTTTTGGATTATATCCTTCCCTTCCCCCCATTCTTGGGGCTCATTATATTCTAATTATATTTTTATCATTTATGGAATTAATGCATGAAATAATTAGTTCATTTGGATTAAATTTGTGACATGGGTTAATCTCCTACTTTCCCTCTTTTTTTGAGAGTCCATCCTTCTGTTTCATCCTTGTATGTCCTCTCGAGGGGGAATCATGGGTCATTTCCTTCCAACTTATTCTTAACAACTCTTTTATTTGAAAATATTTTACTTTTTTTAATGTCTCACCACACATAAAATAGGGGAAAAATGTAGATATCCACTTCCTAACACCATTATGTTGAAATTATCAATCTTACTCAAAATTTGTGAAAATGCACAATTAGGCCAAAATCACTAAAATGTGCTAAATGGTTTGATATTATCATATATAAGTGCCAATTTAGGATATGTATACATAAATGGGGTAATGTATTTTATTTTATTATTAACTTTTCTCAAATCATTTTGAGTTAAAATGATGAAAATGCATTTTGGTGTTCTAGATCACTCTTTTCTCCAAATTCAAAGATATATGACATGTGTATTGTTATTTTTTGTTGACAATGTCCTAAATAGGATATTGGTCCATACACAACTAACATCATCCTCTAATTCCACTCCATTCTAATTACAATCTAGTAATATGAAATTTTAACCAATTTGATTAATTGAGTGAAACCAATTTCCAAAGAATTACATAAAAATTGATTAATCTGACTTAGGCAAATTAACTCAGATTAAGAGCTTAAGTGAGAAATCTATGAAATTTATTGAATATATTTTAGTTATAAATTGATTCTTATTATCTATATCATCAAATGACATCATTAATTGAGTGGCATCCATAAGCCATAAATGCAAAAAATATCAGGTTTAAGGCCTCCCATACCTCTTTAATGCCCATTCCTTATAAATATTTATGAGGGTATTTATGGGTTAATTATAAAAAACTAGATTAATTCATGGCCACATATCTTGATATCAAGATGGATGATCATGGTTGATCCTGATCAAATTCAAAAATTTATAAATAAGAGGGCTAAGACCACCATTTTAAGCTTCATTTTTGTAAACTTATTATGTATAATTCCCTCCACAAGTCATTAATATGTGGTGTTTATTATAATTAATTTTTGATAGGATAGATTCACTGATAGACATAACATTGATTTCATATCATGATCCTAATTTCATTGGTGCACAACAGATGATGCATGATCTTTGCCTTACATCATTGACTAAGACATGAAAACCAAATCAAGGGGAAAATCATGCTTTGAGTTGCATTTGAGTGATGGGTATAGTCATATAAAATATCAAAATTGGTAACTTGAGCATGGATAATGACACCCAGTCCTTAGGTCTCTCATTCTTTCTTTCATGACCCTTTTAGGCTTATTTTCACTAATTCTCAATCATTTTAGCCTTCCATACTTGGTCCCAGCTCACCTAGACTACTCTTTCTAAGATAAATAAATCCCCCTAGACCCCATCTACTCAATATAGTAGTGATACACTTGGACTATAGTTTCAATGCCACTACTGCCTACTTTCATCGATATTATCCTAGCCTATTTCTGGCCCCAACTATCAGTTTCTTCCAATTCTCCATCCTTATCATTGTCACTCTAATGTGAGTACATTTAACCCATGACCAATAGATCCCTATGAAATCCCATTAAAATATCATTTGGAAAGGGTTTGGAAAATATCACTATGTAAGCAAGAATATAATTAAGACTACTCAAGCAATCTTCCCTATTTTCTACATACAATCAACCAACACACTTACAAGCTTATTCAAATCCTTACACTAGCCCTTAGCCACCTAAAACACATCTAGTTTAGAATTTTTCATTTTTATATACATAATTCCATAAATCACATCAAGTGGGAGAACTACATATGGCTTGATCCCTCTTCAGAGTATTGGTATGTAGGTAGTGTGCCCACACACAAAGTGTGAAGCATGTCCAATGCATCTTAAACATAATAACCCCCCCTCTTATTTAAAACTAGTCAAATCATAATGGAAGATAGGGTTTTAATAAATAATCTACTCTATAAGGATCTATATAGACTTCTAGTTGCCAAAACTTCATAGATAGGGTCACACAAACATAATGAACAAAACCCAAAAAGATTAGATCCTAAAGAAAACAATGGAAAAGGTGGACTATAACAATGGTGCCAATATTTCCCAATTAATGTCCTCCTATCCAATCAAAAAATGAAGTTTAGATCTAGTTTTTGATAGTTTCTCAATCTTGCACAATGAATTCCAACCTCTATCTGAATAGGATCAATCATTTTCTAGGTAAGGTTTATTTTCTTCTCCTTATTACTATTTTTAAAAAAATTCTAATTGAAATTAATTTATAAAAATTAGTAGCTTAATTATTGTCTATTTATTTACTAATTTTACTACTGAGAGCCTTTAACTAAATTAGGAATAATACCCTAATATTCTCAAAATTGTTAAATTATTTAGTGAACCCAACTTACTTTGTTTGTGCATAAAAACCCTAAAAACCCTAGGGTAAGTTTTCCTATTAATTTTTCATATATTTTTATAACTTTTTATCTACATAATAAAATTAGAAATTAGAATTAAATTTTAAAATTTCATAGTAATTTTAAAATAACTTTCTTTCAAACCCTAGTTGTCTATACTAGGTCCCAATATTTTTCCAATAATTTTCCAGTCATTTTTTAAATTTTTAATAGCATATTTAAATCAAAAAATCCATTTAAATTTCAAAATTCAAGAGTAATTTAAAAAATATATACATATTTTAAAACCCTAGTTGCATCTACTAGGTCCTAGTAAATCACTAATTTTGCAATAAATTTCTATTTTTTTACTTGCATATACAACTCATAAATTCACTTTTAATTTCAAACTTTCATAGTACATTGCTCAAATTATCATCTTTCAAACCCTAGTTTCATATACTAGTTTGTATTTGCTTATTGAGGTATCACCTTAAATGTTTGTGTACTTTGTATCCTTTTTATGCAATTTTCAGTTAAATATTTTTAGTTCTTTACATTTCATATATTCAATATTCTATTTATTTCACACTTTACCTATCACAAATTTTTGAAAAAACTTCAATAAAATTTAAACTTGTTTTCCTACTTTACTAATGGCCTAATATACTAGTTTCAATGAAACTAATAAAAGGAAACTCCAAGAACTCTTAACTAAACACCCTAACATGAAAGATGACATACTTAAAATACTACAAGAAGAGAAACAAAGAGTGAATACTAGTAAATCTTCCCAAACCATAGAGCAACCAGTTATAAATAACACTATGGGGGAAACTATGTCTTAACAACCCCCTACAATAGCCCAACTTGCCTTTATTTCATTAGCTATAACTAGTACATCTTTGTCTCCTAATGTGATAGCCCTTGTGTAAGAGATAAAATATCTTCAATACAAGGTGATACATCTTGATAAATATGCCTTTAGACCTACACAATATTTCAATTCTTTTTCTCTATTGCATACACCATTAACATGTCACATTGCTTCTACACCCTTGCCACAAGGTTTTGTTCAACCCAAGCATACTCTATATGATGGCAAGGGTGATCCAGAGATATATTTGAGAGTCTTTCATGAAACATGATTGGACTATGTACCAAATGACTGGCTACTTACCAAGCTATTTCCATGGAGCCTAAACGATTATCTTTACAATGGTTTTACAGTCTACCAACTAAGTCGATCAATTCATTTAATCCTTTAGCTGACATATCCTTATCTCATTTTAGCATTAACATTGGTGATAATTTTTCATATGCCCAAGTTGTACAACAAAAAAATAGCCAATGAGCATCTCACAAATTATGTTATTTGATATAATACTATCTTGGCTAAGATGACTATCCCCATGGTTGATCAAGAGTTACAAGATCTTTTCAAATAGATTCTTCTACCAGTTTTGCATGAATTAATTATATTTAAAAAAAAATCTTCCTTCATTAAATTATGTGACACCCTAAGGGAATGAGAATTCAAACTAATTTCAATGGGAAAACTCAAATACAAAAGTATTGTAAACATAAAAAAAAGTGTAACAACAAAGTCCCATACAAAGTAAAGGTCAATTATAACAAGATTTAGAATTAACCAATAGTTAATATAGCTTCATATCCCCCTCATTGAGTTGTTTTATTAGCACCTCCTCAACAAACCTTCACGAATCTACCAATTTCTCCATCTATAGTTTTACAATAGCTATTGGAATCTAACATCATATCTCTCCATCCTATTTAGAAAGTTGACCCAATAAAGCCTCTTCCATAGGGATATGATTAGAATGTATTTTGTGAGTTTCATAGGGTACTAAGCCATATATCAAATAGATGCATCAGTCCGAGACACAAGATACAAGATTTTATAGATGAAAATCATATTGATCTTAGAACTTTAGTTGAGCCTCCTGAGGTAAATCAAATACAAGATAAAGCATTGAAAATATTTTTATATCCTTCTCCATAGCATTCTAAATAGGAAATAGGGGGCACATTAGGGGTTCACCATGCATACTATGCACATCCCCCACCAGATACATACATGGCACCTTTAATTGAGACACATCCTTTGAGTAACATGATTGGTGTATACAATTCCAAAGTTATAGCTAGACCTTCCATTTCCTTCTCAGAATAATAGATCATTGAGGATGATATAGATTATCATGCACTCTTTATCAGATCTTACATTCATAATCATCCTATTCATAATGTTTTCATAGACAATGGATCCAATGTGAACATGTGTACTATGACATTATTATAGAATTTGGGATATTTAGAGTAGGTTATTATACCAACAAAAATAGTTATTACTGGATTTAATAAGCATATATAGATTTCATTGGGTGACATTATACTTTTTCTATAGATGGGTCCAACACATGTGGCCACACCATTCAGTATTCTTCCCATAGTAGGAGTTTTTGATATGTTACTTGGTCAATGATGGATTCAAAAAATTCAATTGTTACCTTCTATATTTCATAGATGCATGAAATTCATTCATGATAATCAGGTTTTTATAGTTGGTGGAGTTCCATATGAGTTACCACTCCCCACTTTAGAGCCATCTTTTACAGTATAGTCACTAGTTTAAGTTTAGACTCCAATTCTAGTTTCTCCACCAGTTATAGTTCTTCATCCAATTCTAATCTAGATATAGTTGAGGCATCCATCAATAGCATAGAGTTCATACATCTCCATAACTTCATGATTATAGATAGATTCCAACTATAATGTTCACACCTAGGGTAGTATCATTGAAATCTAATGCATCTACTCATAGAGCGCATGTTCAAAGGACTTATCCTACCAAAAAATTGGTCCCTAAGATCCCTAAAATTGCATCAACTTCTTAGATTTATAAGGGGAACCCATAATAAATTTTTACTTTAGATATTTTAGAACATTTACAACATATACAAATTTTATAGCCACTATCTCAACATTTCCATCATGCTTCATGATCATGCATGATTCCTCTCCTTGATACAGGACACGATGATAGGGAGTCTCCCATGAGAATCATTGGTTAGTATCATCCTTTCCTACCTTAACCTACACATAGTTTCTTATGCTTGATTGTAGATATATATTTTCAATTTCTTATACATAGTCTTCTTTTGATTGATTGTACATAGCTGCAAATCTAAAAAATACAAAAACATTCAAAAATACCAAAAACATTTTGATTATATACATCATCCATGATTTACACTTATACTAAAATGATATACTTACATTTATTATCTGATGCTATTATTTTTCGATTTATCTACATTACCATGCTATAATTAATCTTTTTTGAGTGGGTAGTGACATCCAGCACTTTGATTACTTCACTCTACCTATTGAGGGGGCATCCTAATTCTAAACTAAGACACATATAGATATATATAACAAATGGGGGCATATTCTACATAAATACACAATTGAATTTATGTCATTCCTACACCACACACTCTAGCTATCATGTTGATGTACATTAATTACTAGCTTACATAGATTACTCTATCAACATTTACTATTATATAACACTTGTGTATTTTTTTTCATATACATATTCTTGTACTAACATGTCTTACATACTTTCCCTCTTAATTTAATTAGTTAGATGTGATTTTAATTCTAGTTCTTTACATGCTTTATTTTCTTGCTTAGCATAGTTAGATTGTTTGAATTTCTTAGTTCTTATTTGCCTCATGTATGTGCCTTAGGACATTTTCCAATATCCTTTGCTTCTATTCATGTGTGTGTCTTAGGACATTTTCCAATGTCCTTTTCCTATACTTGTTTATATGATTATGGATTCCACACCAATTCTTCTCATTTCAATTATATATGTATGTGGAATTTGAACATGCTTTGTATGCTTACTTTCTAGTTTGAGTGATATGTGCCCATGTCCCTTATTTTCTTGGCCCCTTGGCCACCCTTGTATGCTTCTTACTTCTTTCCTTATGGGATTTTTACTTATTTACTTCTCATTGCTTGCAATTCCATGATTCACATCATGCATTTATCTTAGTTTCTTGGATGCCATGATATACATCATGCTCCATCCCTCTAAATAATAACTAAAAACTAACCAAACTTTCATTTCTAGTTCATTATATTAGACATGTTCTTACATTGTTATATCTATCTAGGCATACACCTGTTGATCTAACAATCTCTCAATATAGATCATGTTATATCCTATCAATTATCATTGCTATATCATGTATCTTTGTATCATAACACACTTTTATGGCTCTTTCTTTTGAAGGTAGTCATTGTAGGGTCTTAATTCCTACCCTCAAAATAGGTGGAAATAAATAAGGGTTTTGTCACAAAGATTAGAACTCATAATAGCCAAAAATCTAGCATTCAACACACCCAAAATAGAAATAAAACATCAAAATAGTTAGAATAGAATAGGTAGATAGTCAAGAATCTAGAATAGTTACTAGATTTGGCCTGGATAATAGTACCCAACTTGGAAAACAATGCCATTGCCACTAGCTTCCACTTTTGGCACTACTATCCAAATAGTATAAAAACTAGATTTTATAGAAATAGATAAAAAGGTAAGTTTAGTTATAATTTTGTTAGCTATAGTTTAGACCAAAATCACTAGCTTTAGTACACTTTTACTTAGAGAATCTAGATATAGGGGTATTATGTCTAGCATGATGGCTCTCACTTCTAGTTTTAGATATGGTAGTTGGTATAAACTCCAAATTAGAATCCATGTTTTAGACACTAGTGATTGGGGGCAATGTGCATGACACATTTGTTTTTTCTATTTCTAAATTTAGCATTATCTAGACATTCTCAAAAGTTACATGCCTTAGTCCATCTACATGTGGTTGACATCATTTTGGAATGGATTTAATACAAGCCTAACTTCTTAATTTCTTAAGTAGATTTCATACAATCTTAATCTCCATCTTTGAAAGTGGCCTAGAGTGGCCTAGTTTCTAGTATAAATATGGCTATCCATGCCAAAATTGCTAGATCATAGTACATTCATGGGATTCTGTATCCGTCTCATAAAACATACACTTCATACTAGTATCAGTTCATAGCTTCACTTCATGAGGTAATGATGGAGGCAAAAGACTAGCTAGCCTTTGTATTCTTGAGCCACCTATTCAAAGGGATTAGAATGTAGTCTAGACATCAGTTGCCGCATGCATGATCATATAAATTCACTTAGTAGGTGAAAATGGAGCCAAATGGCTAGCCTTTACATTCTTGATCTACTTTTAGGGAATTGATAACTCAGCTTTGTTCACAATATTAATCTTGGTACAACACCTTCCAGCATTACTCAACATAATCCATCATCAATCAACATCATAATAGGTTTTGTATTGGTCCACATACCTAATGAGGTGTATTCATTCATTTCTCTTCCTCTCTCTCTCTTACCCATCTTTTGTATGTTCTTATTTTAGATATAACATATCTAGTAAGAACTGATCTACTTTCTATTTTCTCTTACAAATTCACACTTCATAGTGTGCTATCTCTATGCACACCCAATATCACAATAAATTCATGATCTTATCCCTTGTAGGTAATTTCAAGTATGATTTCTATTTTTCCTTTATCCTAGTATTTCACTTTGTTACATCACTAGAATAAAAAGGGGGGAATGTAGTCATATAAAATGTGAAAATTGGTAACTTGAGCGTGGCTAATGACAACCAACCCTTATATCCCTCGTGATTGCTTTCATGAACCTCTTAGGCTTATTTTTAGTAATTTTGAGTCATTCATAGCCTTCTAGTCTTGGTTATATCTCATCCAAACTACTCTTTCTAAGACAAATCAATCCCCCAAGTCCTATCTACTTAGGATAGTATAACCACACTTGGACTATAGTGTTAGTGCCACTAATATCTACTTTTAGTGCTATTATCCAAGCCCATTTTTGTCCCCAACAATTAATTTATTCTAATTCTCCATCCTTATCATTATAAACTTAATGCAAGTACATTTAACCAATGACCAATAGATCCCTATAAAATCCCATTCAAAGATCATTTGGAAAGGGGTTGGAAAATATCACTAAGCAAACACGAATACAAGCAAGACTACTCAAACAATCTTCTTTATTCTCTCCATACAACCAACTAACATAATTATAAGCTTATTCAAATCCTTACACCAGTCCCTAACCACCTTAAGCACATCTAGTTTATCATATTTCATCTTTATATATATAATTTTACAAAGCACATCTAGCGGGAGAAGTACATATGGATTGATCCCTATTCAGAGTTATGGTATGTAGGTAGTGTGCCAACACATGGGGTGTGAAGCATGTCCATTGCATCTTACACACACTAACCCCCCTCTTACTCAAAATTGGCCAAAACACAATGGAAGATAGGGTTTGAATAAATAATCTACTCTACAAGGAGAAATATAGACTTTCATTGACCAAAACTTTACAAGTAGGGTTACATAGACATAGAGAACAAAACCCAAAAAGTTTAGATCCTCAAGATAATAGTTGTAGAGGTGGAATATAACATCGGTGCTAATAATGTCTAGTTTTGGTGCTACTATCCAATCAAAAAATGAATTTTAGATATCATTTTTTGATAGTGTCTCAATATTTCATGGTGAATTCCAACCTTTTTCTCAGTCAGATCAATTAGTTTTCAACTAAGTTTTGTTTTCTTCTCTTTATTAATATTTTTAGAAAAATTCTAATTGTAATTAATTTACATAGATTAGTAGCTTAATTATTGTCTATTTATTTACTAATTTTACTACTTAGACCCTTTAAGTAAAATATTAATAATACCCAAATATTTAGGGATGCTCTAAGGAAGGTATTGTGTATGCTTTCTTTCATTTGATCTTAACTATCATTTGCCAAACCCCATCAAAAGAGTTGGATTTGTTTGCTATGTTATTATACATTTTTATTGAGTATTCATGACTAATACCTGATCTAACTATCTTTGCAATCCATCTCTATAGGTAGAAGAACAACACCAAAAATTCTTCCATAAATTTGGACCTTAGTCCAATTGGGCATGCCAAAATTATTATCACTCAAATTATCACCCTTTGGAAGGTAGTTCAAGACTTAAAAATTTTATGTAATATGGAAACACCTCAAGGTTTTGGGTAACTTATTAGAGAGGTGAATCTCTAGGTTAAATAACTAGCTCCCTTTGATGAGTCACTTAGGCACAAACACTATTATAACACGTACTAGGAAAAGGGAGATAAATATACTCTAATAGAGGTGATGCACCAAATATGAATTAATTAATACCAACCAACTATAATTTCACTTGAAACAATAGACTAACCTACACATAAAATGAATCTAAATTTGCCTCTCTACATCAATATTTATCATGAAGGTTTATGAAGCAAACATGATCTAAGAGGACTAGTCAATAGGTCATGACATGACACTAATGAAATACAACTCACTAAAACTATACACATGTCATTTTAAAACATCAAGAAACCTTGAAAAAGTATTCCAAAAAATACATGAATGTTAAACAAGGTTAAACATGCCAAGGAAGTAAGCCTATCACTTAGCAAGATCAACTAATCAAGCATGTCTATCAAAACTAGTCTGTATAGAAGGTAAAAATAGGTTATTATTCATTTATCAGAGGCTAAAAATGGGTATGGATTCACCATACCTAGGTTGAGGATACAAACATAGTTAATTAAGGATCAATATATAGAGAATGTGAGAGGAGATAAGGGCATAAGAGAGAGAGACAAGTGTCAAAGAGAGTTATAAACAATATATGAGTTATGAAAATATATAAACATGTCTTGTAATACAAATTTACTCTACTAAATATGTTCTCATCTTACAAGTGGCATGGAAGGTTGAAATTTCGCTTGACACCTTATGTTTACTCCTCAAAACTACCCCTTTTTTGGATTTTAGATGTAAAAGTGGTATTATTTATGGTAGAATAATGTTTATTTACACCTTTTATTTAATATTGACACATATCAACTAATCTCTTTGGGTTATATTTGACACGTCACTTCATTCCCTTCGTAGGTGTCTAGAAGTCTTTTGATCTCACTAGGCCAATCTTGCTTACAATTGTCAAAACTTGAATATGTATTTTCCAACCCATTATCTCTCCATGGATGGTATATTAAAATAATATTATATTTAAAACAATTCATTTGGAAGTCTCAAACCAACCCTAAGAACTTGTTCTACACTAAAAGCTCCATTTTGGCTTCATTTTTTGTAACCCTCAAATCATGCAAAATTAATTGTGTAAAAATTTGTATGGATTGTAAAAAATAATATGAAGGTATATTTCATGACCCAATATGTCCTTATAGTTTCATTATAATTTTTACGTCTTGACAGTGAGTGGAAGTATCCTTTTCTATTATTTCTCTCCCCTAACTAGGTCTTAATTAGGCCTCCCTACCTAGAGATTGAATTTTGACTCCAAAGGATTAAAACACATTACAAAACTCAAATAAAAGTGTGATTTAGTTTTAAGGATTATTTAATATCATCCATATCAAATTTGGGCTCCTGACACCCCATACCATCCTCCCAAGTAGTTTCAAATAATGTTTTTTGCTTTATTCTATATAGTTCTATACCTAAAAATACAAACAAAAAGTATGAGGTGTTTCTCAAGAGAGTTTTTAAAATGATTTATACCATTTTTTATTTCATTCAATCTATCTAGAGGCATTAAAACCATATTCTTTCTCATCTAGTCAGAACTGGTCTCTTTAGCAACTCATGAGTGCCTTGCACTCTTAAAGATGATTCATAAATATTGGGGTATAAATCAACTGAATAATGACACAAATTTAAAGTAAACTAGGGTATATAACTCTCCTTAGGATACCAAGGTCCCATTAAACATTTTTTTACTATATTGTGCAAGGAAATATAGATTATCAGATTGGTGTATTACATTTTGTGATGCTAAGAAGCATTAGGGGATGTAGGTGGTGATTTCAACTTAGTTTTGAGTGTAAAATTACCTCAAAATGTCTATTAAATTCACTTTGAATTATTTTAATAGTCATCTTCACCAGTTTTCTCCATTAGGTCTCTTACAACCTCAATTACTTAGGCCTAGGGTTTTTAAGAAAGACATGATAATAAACCCTATTGTGTGTGTTCACTTAATTTTTTCCCTTTTTATAAGGATATAAAATTATTTAAATGATTTAATATAACTTTAAAAACTATTTCAAGGTCCTTAGGTTCTTCATTCCATGTTTTTTCAACCCAACTTCCTTCTTATGATTGCATATAGGTCTATGTCTATGTTTGCAATTAGGCCTAAATAGAGTTTGTCATGATTAGGTTGTCTCTTGATGGGTTTGAGAGTTTCATGGAATTATGATATCACTATTAAATAATATTCAAATTTTTTAATTTACATCATTCCTCCTACATACATGTATACCTCTTCATAGAAGCAAATACTTCTCAATAGTAAGTAGGCCTTTGCGTGACTGGTTAAGTAGGTAGGGTTCTCAAGTTTGTTTCATTTATTTTCAAGATGGGACTGAGTTTATAAATGATATCTTAGGACCATGAAACCATACTTAAGTTATTTTAATTATTGAATACCTATCTTCTTCACTATAGACAAAAAAATTTCTCCTAACAAGACATGCATGCCTATAGGTGAATTAGGTTGTGTAGGCTTAAACATGATTTTGGTGGAATTTTATTTGATAATTTAATTTTATATTTAATTTTATCTTAATATTTCCTCATAACTTGTCTATTTAATTTAGAAATACCTTAATGATTTTCATGAACTCTAACCTTTCCTTAGGTTTTAAACTAGCCTACCTCTTCCTAGCAACCTGTAGGTGTTATTGGAAGAAATTTAACTAAACTTGAGGTTTTAAGTTATTAATTAACATTATTTGACACTTAAAATACTCTATTTCATATTTGGGATATTTAAACCTTTCACTTTTATCAAATCCTTATACTCCACCAACACACTACACCCTTCTCACTCTTCAATTAGCCTAGATGTAGGTACCAATTTGAAAAAGGTTTGAGTATTAAAACATTGAATCAAATATTAAATCATATAAAGTTAATTAAATATTATCCAACCTCATTAAGAGTTATTTATAATTTATTAAAAAGTTTCCTTGGTCATTTCATGATATTTTTAGACCCCTACTTTCTTATTTCTATACATTGGCCTATGTGTATGTATTAAGGTTGTAGACCTTATCTCCTTGACCATCTCTACACTTGAAAATATTTTAAGTGTTTATAATGTATTTTTTACTATCTTATGAGTGTATTTAAGTTAGATTTACTATTTTTTATTCTTTTTTTGGAGGTTTGTGTCCAAAATGAGTACCTACAAGTCTTCCACTTGCAAGTCTTCATTTTAATTATATATGCTACAAGAGAGTCAATTATTTGATTTTTTATGCTTTAATATGTATCAAATATTGTGAAATTATTGTATCCTACCTAAAAAATAACTATATATTTTAATCAAGACATGATTTATATAAAGGACTATCTCACATTGTATTCAAAAGAGACCTACAGGCCTAGGTAGACTTGTAGGTCTATAGTTTGATACAAGAAACCTTTGTAATATATATTAACCTTTATATAATTTGAATTAAATATCCATAAATATTTAATGAATTATATATGAATTATATCTTCCAACTTCTACAATATAATTCAAAATAAGACTTTTGCAAACATCCTTATGCAGTAGTCTTCACACAGTCATGAAATGAGGTCTACCATGAATTTTTTAGAGGGAATGGTGTTAGGAATATCAAGGAGGGTGGTTAATTAATTTTTAATTACATTGAGTATAATAAATAAATAAATACCATGATTTCACCTCTCAAAATGTTTCAAACTTGGAGCAAATAGAATCCATGCCATTCAACTTATAAACTATGCATGAGAGTAGCTTCCCTTACCACATAACCTCCCACATGTGATAAATTAGTGAATGAATATGTAATATGGTTATTAATACCTATGATTAACTTTTAAAATTGATTTCATGTAGCCAATTATTTTACACTTGCATTGGAATTACACAAAACTTAGTTTATGGGAATTTAAGCTTTAAAAAACCACCTAAAATCCTTAATGATTGTTCATAAAGCTAAGGATCTCAATACAATGACCAATGATAGAAATTATAATACCATAGGTTTCCCCTATTTTTTCCAAAATCTTATCCCCCAACTAAACTTGAATGGCTTGCACCATTCATCTGAATTTGGTCTTCATGAGATTGTGAAGGGAGTGATGGAGGAGATAGATAGTTTTCTAAAATTTCAAGACCTAAAACTTCTTTACAAGAATTAAAATGACTGATGTAATATGAATGGAAATTATGAAGATATTTTTACCTATAGATGGTCTCAACAATTCTGTACAAGTACCTTAACTACTCTCTAAATCATTGAAATCCAATATTATGACTTTCATCTAACTTGTTGATAGGTGTGGTAGTTATGTAAATGCTCTAAAATATTTATAAAATGTAATTTATGGATTTATCACTTGGGTAACTTTAGTATACATTATAATTAGTAAAAAATTTCTTTTTCCTTCATTAAACACTATCTTAAAGTTTATAAATGAACCTTAAACACTCCAAAATATCATGAAATGCTTGTATAAGATGATTAAGGCTTGAAATGACTTTTAGAAACTCCTAAAAACCTAGAATATCCCTTGACCAAATTTATATGCACCATGACAATACTAGACCACTACAAGACCACTATAGGACTTTACTTTAATATCTCTAAATAAACCTTAAACAATGCTAATAAGGCTTTATGAAGACTTTTTGAAAGATATATAGGGAATGAATTAACCTTGAACTATATTAGTAAGACATGAACAAAAAGTTTCACGTATAAGGGTTGAAATTTTAAACTTAGGAGTCAAAATTTGTCAACACTACCTACTTAATTCTTAATTATACCAATAATATGGGTCTTTGATATGATATTATAATTACCTTGGATAAAAAATATTATATCAATAACTTCCATAATGCATAAATGTCTCAAATATATTCATGATGATCAAGTAGTGTAAATTTTAGGAATTTAATATGAATATAATTTAGAGAAAATAATGTTTACTTATTATATAAAACTTCTTGGAAAAATCACTAAGTAACATGGAAATGAAATAGTTTAGAAAAATAATCAAGATCTTTATTTATATATTCAAAATCATATTACAAGAGTAGTTTATGCATCTATTCATGATCACTCGTACTATAAAATTTATTTATTTTTATAGTTATGAACACGATTCAATTAAAAATAATCATATTTAGTTAGTCCTAAATATCATGGTACATACTCCTAAGTATAAAGTGGCACATAAAAAGAGGTCTTAATCTCCTAAGGCAGCACAAGTTATTCAGAGTGCTTCATCATATGTACACATTGTTACATCTTCTCCTATATGGCATATGAGGATAGAATTTTACATGGGCATATGAATAGTGATTCACAAGGTTATATTACAACATATGATCATAATTAAGATTCAAATGCATAAATAGTTATCACTTCTTCTTCACAAGAGGCAATTCCTTCATATCGTGTCATACATTATGCATATAATCCCATCATTAATATCATTGATTAGATACTAGTATTAAACTTTGTACATAAATTATTATTTTTTACTTGATAATTATTATATCCCTTATCCAAGTATTATTCTATCCCTTGGCTTTATTTGCCACTTTGGTGTTTTTCCCTTCTTAATTTTCAAACTAATTCAAATAATCCAAAACTAATTCTAATTTACTATTACATACTTATTATGTTTTCCTTACATTTACACGATCACATTTATCTCTTACCCATTGAGGAACATGTATATTATTAACCATATTAATAATTTAGGTTATATTTCTATGACTCATATTCACATACATTGGGGGAACATGGATTGCCTTTCTTCTTACAACACAATGTTTTTTTACACCTTGTTGAGGATTGTTTAAATCCATTCCTTTGACTTTATTTTATAAACATTACTTAGGAATATTTTTAATTATATCCAAAACAATTAAAATCAATTAAAATATGGAAAAAATTAAAAAACATGCAAATAATTCAAAATAAAATAAAATAAAATAAAATAAAAATCAGGACCTAAGAAGCATTTTTTAAATTATTGCTAGCTAACTTATTTCCATATGTTATTTATTATATGTTAGATAGATATAATATTTTATTTTTCAATACACATTACTTTTAATAATGTATTCAAGTTTTATTTTTACATGGTTTTGATGTTAGGCTTCCCTTATTACCCAACAACATTGCTATGTTTGGGGCATACCTTCATTCTCCATGAACAAAGTATCATGGTGTATCTATCCATAACCTTTGTACCACATTGATTTATATATCATATAAATTTTTTTCTACTCACTCATAATATACGTGTGTTACATAAATATTCCACTTGCTAACAATGACATTGATTCACATGGTAAATGTAGACTAGCATCATTTTCTTATGCTTCATTCTTAATTTATTCCATGATAGGTTGAAAATTATTTGATTATTGTGTGTTTCCCTTGGCTTTGTATGTTTAAATAATTTCTTGTATGACATAATTATACCATTTTCATATGGCCCTTTGTCTAATTTTCTTATGATACATTCATAATTCTATTTTATGTGTCCTTTGGGACTTTATGTGTGACATCATATGCAAATTATTTGACATTATATGACATGTATTGTATTAACTTAATTATTACAACAATTCAATGATTTGTGTCATGCATTACTCATATTGTATACTCTTATTTTGGTGAAATGATGCAAATAATGCACATAGTGATTATGTGATTTAATGATATATCAATCTACCATATAATTCATATGAAAATTCAATTTTATATTCAAATATTATGATGAAATCTAATTCAAATATAAAAAATTCTATTACATGCTTCTTTCTTTCACATATGATTTTTTTGAGAAAAGTGACTTTCATGATATGTCTCTCATCTCAAACGGTGGAAAAATAATAGGATTTTACTGAGATTTCAAGTGTTCATGATAAAAAAATCAGATTTATGGCACTCTATAGTTCCCAAAATTATAGTATGAATCAAAAAATTTAGATTATGGAGCCATGTGGCATGCATGCGAACTCATTCCTATAGTTAAAATTTTTCAAAATAATTATAGGTTTCAATAATTGAAAAAATAGAACGGCATTCTATATTAATTTATTATAATATAATAGTCATGATAGTCATTCATGTTCAAGTTACTACATGGAAATTTCAAAGTTCACAAATTCAAAAAGTTTTAAAAGTTGTAAATTGTCAAAAGTTTTATTTTTTCTCAAATTCAAAATTTTTGAAATTGAAAATTTTAAATACAATCTAAATCCATCTGTAGTGGTATGCTTTGTCTTCAAATTTCAAGTGGGCCAAATTAGAGTATAGTGACACTCGACACCTATGGTTTCGCTTTTTCAAGATGCAATGGGTCATAGTTGGTGGTTCCATCCCTTCAATTAGTTTATAAAGTATTCCACACAATAAAACGAGAGTTTGAGCATCCAAAATTTCTAAATCAAGAGCAATCAAAGGTTTTAAAATTGAGACTTGATCACTCTAAATTCACCACATATTCAATGTTTATACAAATTTCTCAACAAGGGGGAAAACACTTCTACAACTTTAAGTGATAGGTAAATTATATTGCATGGGTGTATACTTTACTTGATCTCTTTACAAATTTCAAATTTCAAATTTAATATTTTAAAATATGGAAAATAACTACTTCTAATGGTATTATTGTAGGTTTCACGTTAAGGCATCATGAATGATAAATATTCACATCTAAATACAAAGTATCTATGCACAATTAGGTTACCATATAGTTTAACCTATTTGTTTAACTTTTTTTCATCACTATAATATAACGAGGGAGAAATTTGAGACATAAATTTAATCATTAGGTGATTGATAATGTTTATTCTTAACATCCTTACCTTACTTGGTATGTCTAGAATTTTTATAAATCTTAATATATAAGAGAGACTTACCTATATTTTAAACACTAAAAATATCATGCAAACACCACTATTTCAGCCACATTCATCCCTATTATACTTATATGTAGTCGTTAGATATTTTTCAGCAATCTCTATATTTTTGGGATAGGATTGTGCTAGGTCAAACATGACCACATTGTGACTTTTTCCCCACACTCTAATGACTAATTTTTTAAATAGATATGTTTAAAAATTATTCTCCCACACATTTTGTAAATTTGGTTAGTAAAAATATTCTAAATGTTCCCATATATAAGCAAATAAAAGCTTTCACTTGTTACATCTAGCATAAACATAGAGATTATATTACACACTGAGTAAAAAATAACTATTTATCTCAATTATAACTATAATACATTATAATAGTCATAGGCCAAGTTTGAATATTATTTAATTTAGCTCTCAAGGGCATCCATTATCAAGCATTTTAATCAATTTTGTTGTTATAGCCATATAGTTTCACATTGGTCTGAAGTCCATTTGGGATATGTAAGCAATAATAATATTACATGTGGTTTTGTTTAGGATAACTCAATTATTACCCTTTCCCATTTCCCCCATTTACATTTGTTTTTCTATTTGGTTTTTGTGCAGGACTAGAGTTTTGTACTTTACAAGTCTTTCACCCATCTATTTAGCTCCCAACAAAAGCGAAAAAACTTCATAAGAAATTACACTAACACAAATCAAGAAATAAGGCATAAAGACTACCATGATGTAATTAAATTTAGTATAAAAAGCCATAATGTAGTCCTATCTCTCTTTTGTGGCCTTGCCTTTACATAGTTTGCAATTTTATGTTTGGATGCAACACAATACATAGGTCTTAACAATAAGTTTCTAGTTACAATAAGCCTAAATAGTCATAATTAAATATTATTTAAGAAGGTTTGAATATTTTTAGGCCCATTTACTATTTTTATAAAAAATAAATTTTGTAGTATATTATATTTTAATAATAAATATGTATATTCTAATGTTTAGATTTCAATAGTTTAATTCTAAATAGTTTTAAATAATTCAAATAAAAAAAGATTAAAAACAAACACACCTAGGGTTTTAAGGTGAATGAGGCTTTTTTGTAGAGATGTGCAAATCACCAGGGTTCAAAATCATACATACACAAATTATAAATATAGGTAATTATTTATTATTTTCTTTGTTATAAATTCTTATTTTATTTCTATAATTATTTATTTTGTACAACTTGTTGTAAACATGTAGGTATTTTATGTGTTTGTCATTTATTTTCAATTCAGCAATTTCCTTTCTATAAGTGTGTTTTAATTTCATGTAAGTGTTTTAAATTTTTCAAGTGTGATTTACTTTTTACAAGTGTGATTTAATTTTTGCAAGTGTGATTTTATTTTAGCAAGTACAAATTTTTAATTTCTATAAGTGTGATTTTCAATTCCTACAAGTGTGGAGTGTGGTAGAAAGAACTATTTTTCAAATATCTCTTTTTCCATTTGCATAAAACCTTCAAACACCAACTTTTGATTAACATTATTAAATGAAGGGTATTGATGACACCCATCACAGTCAATCTAATCAACCTAGTTGTTTAGGAAATAAATCAGTTAGGTCCCAAACTAAGTTAGATGGGCCAACTTAGTCTTGTAATGTACTCAATTTCTAAAATAGGGTAAACCCATTCAATTTTGTTTAGATGATGGTTAAAATAGGTTTATCTTATCTAGGGGCTATTGAGCTGGTGAATTACATGGAAGAGCATTTAAGGGTGGTGTCAAAGCTTTGGAAAATTTATAGGAGAGACTTATGTTGGTTTTAAGTGGTGGTATAAGGAAACACAAAATTATAATGAAAAAATGGTCTATTCACCCCTTTCCTGGTGTACCATTTAAGGCATGAACTTAGATATACTGAGACTCAATGGGTTTTATAGACACATAATATTTTAAATCTCTATCAATTATTGATGTTTTCTCTCTTATAAGAACCCATCAAGTCTCAATCTCTCTGAGTACATGGCTTAAAGGGTGAAATGGGAAAGGGGTGGGTAAACCATTGGTGACTTCTAATATTATTAATCCTTGTACCACCACCTGAAACCAAAACAAACCTCTCCTATATATTTACCTAAGCTTTGACACCTCCCTTGCAAACTCCTCCAAGAAAGTCATTGCCTAAAATAATCCCTACCTAAGCTAAAACCTCTTTTTGAATTGTACCTAACAAATTAAATTTGGGATGATTTTATAATTAAAATATATAAGTATTTTATGGGATTAGGTCAACCTAGACTGACCTAATATGGGACCTAACTAGTTTATTAGTTAAAATAACATGGTAAATTGGGTCGACTTTAACTACTAAAATTTTGGAAGGGTTTAGGGATAGATTTGGATACATAAACACATCCTTTCTACCATTTCAAAAGAGAGAGAGAGAGAGAGAGAGAGAGAGAGAGAGAGAGAGAGAGAGAGAGAGAGAGAGAGAGAGAGAGAGAGAGAGAGAGAGAGAGAGTTAATTATTCATTCACACTTATTTACAAATACTCTTACACCATTGTACTTGAGGATTCATTGTTTAGGTTTTACACTTGGAGATAAGAATATTATCATGTGGAAATGTCTTAGATGATTAGGATAAGGTATATAGCCTATATATCTCCTATCTTAGTGATCCTTACAAACCATAACCTCTTGAAAATCACCATTCACTAAGGGAGAGATTGAGTCTTGATGAATTTATCTTCAAGGTAAGTATCTCTAACTCTTACTCCTCTATTTTAGTAGATATAAGTAATATAAGTAATGTATTTAGATTATATTTCTCTCTCCATTAATTAGGGATATATATATATATATATATATATATATATATATATATATATATATATATTAAATTAATTATAATTCTTCTATTCATTTTTAATTTTATGTTTATTACCTCCATTTTATACCACATGCTTTGGTGAGCACTAGGTTATATTATAATTTAATTTGTCATTTACTTGTGAATAAAATAAAATATAGGATCTAACTATGGTTATCACATTTGATTGTTAAACTAGAGGATTTGGAACCCTCTCTAGTTATATTTTTATAGTAAGATACCCCTTGGTTATGTCTAATGGATCCATATTGGTCATGACCCTGATTATCTAAATGTACCAAAAATAAAAAGGGCTAATGTGATTTATCTTCTTTGAGCTATTATTGACTAGTATATCAACATCACTTTCCCTTGTAGACATTTTGGTGAACCTAATATGAATCTAACCCTTGCAAGTTTTCTTTCACACCATTTATTATATTTTTTTATTTTTAAAATATTAGATCAAATCTATTGATACAATCTAATATTTTGTGTGGAGGTTTAACACACAGTCCTTATGATCAACATTGTATTTCTCTATGTAGGTCATCCTTAATAATAGGTAACTAGATTTATCAAATCAAACTAGTTAACTTCTTTACATACAGGTTTTTAGACTTAGTCAACTCACTCTACTCTATTAGTAGGATAACAATAATCATCTAAATAACATATCATAAAAACAACGTCAATATCTTCAAAAAGTATTAGGTTCATTCTTAACTTCTTATTCATTTATGTTCTTCTTTTATAGACCTATTTTTCATAGTTTTTAGTCTATAAAAATGTAATCCTATAGTGAACTAGGTTTACTAGATCGACAAAGTTATGAATCTTGATTTCGTATCTAGAAGACTTAGTTAACCTATTCGATTGTGCTATTCTAGATCTTGATTCAATAAATGACATCAATCCTATTGATTATGTTCTATACTATTTTTATATATGGTCATCTAAACCAACCCTATAATTTTGAAGCAAAGGAATTAACTTACATTGTTAGTAATTCATTCACTTTTCATTTTTGTTGCATGTTTACTTAAAGTGACACACATAGACTAAATAGGAGATTTTTAATTTATCAATTTAGTCATACTATTTTTATTGTTCACACCTTTCCAAACCACATAACATCAAAAATAACTAAACAACTTATACATAAGGTATACCTACTTAGATTTAATCACCAAGGGGGAAGCTAACATAGTTTTTTGGTCAAGTATAAATACCTTGTTGATGGTATATATTAAAAAATCACCTGAGACCATTATCATTTTGGGATTGTGAAGTGAGGGAGGAGGCCCCAATACTAAGTGAATACAATCACCAATATATATCATTTTCAATCTTAACTACCTAAAACTATCCTTAGATTGATTTTATAGTTCCTTCTTATGGACAACTCTTTATCACATTTAAAAAACCAGTTATAACTTAAAACATTTAGGAATGAACACTTAGATCATCATTTCTATTTATGATTTTGCTCTTTGATAATTATATGTTGTATTATAAAACTTGTATCAACCAACATTGGTGTAAGGTTTTTATTGTGTGCCATGGCTAGATCAACTGGATTGATACAATTGTTCATATGCTTATTTAAAGCATTATACATAGAAATACTATATCATTTATATCCATAATTATCAAAACCTATCTTTACCCTCAAAACATAGTAAATTTGCTTGTCTATGTCTCCTATATTTTCTATCTTTATATATGACATAATCATCCTATCTGAACCATTCTCTTATAGGCTAGTCGATCTTCTTTTTCATAGAACATAGTTAACTGATCTAAATATGTCCTTTCCTCAATTTTTTTTGTTGGTCTTCCCTCCAGACTCTGTCAACCTAGTTGACTTTGTACCTCTTAGTTGATACTATTTGGTATTTAGCTAATTTTACTCTTATTTTTCATCTTTTCTTTATGATCTTAGATTATTATTTCAAGCATCATTAAATTCCCTATCATAATTTTTTGGACAAATCTAATCCATTTAGATGATGTATGGTATGTTCTTTTCTTCCTACCTTTACTACCCAAGAGTATTCTCACTCTTAGAGCACTTTTAATCAACCCTCATCTTTCATCTATAATATTGTCCAAATTACTCAAACTATTGACACTAATGGATTATATCTATTTTAAACTTCTCATGATAATTCTTTATTTAAAAAATCTTAGTACACTATAGGTGAAATTAACAAAATATTAGCCAATAACCCAATAAGAAATATTTTAAACACCAATAACCCACCTCCTAGTAATCCTCCATTTAACAATCCTCCCCCTAATACAAATTTAGGGAATCTTCCTCCTACCAATGATAACAATCAACCTTTAAATACTAATAACTATAATCCACCAGTTGACACCACTCAAATTCTTACATAAATAGTGAAATAAATGAACATCATGAAAACATACAATACTTCTCAAATGATAAAAATACAACATCATTTGTTAGAATGGATAATCAACCTCCTATTATCCTTCCCCAAAATAGCCAAAACTTCATCCTTCCACCTATTAGAGATGCCATAGAAAATATCATTCCCTAACCCATTATGCACAACAAGGTGATCCAAAATATTCAAAAAAACCTCTAGCCCCCTTCACTATTTCTATTGATATTGGCAATATCTCTCGTACTATTAAATTATGATGGAACTAAAGACCATGTATCTTTCCTTAAAGCATTTTGTAATCTTTATAAAGAATGTATTCAAAATAATACCTTTGAATCTACCAAAAGTTTAGTTAAAAAATTCATAGGTGACATACTATAATGGTATAATCAACTCCCTCAACATTCTATATGGAAACTTGAGGATTTAGTCAATCCTCTAGTTAAGGAATTTCAACACAATGATCTCCTTAAAAAATATCTTAGCCATTTAATTAATTATAAATAATCCACTTCTAAATCAACTTGTGATTTTATTAAATTTTTTAAATATTTGGCTTATAAAGATGATAACAACATGACTAATGATAAATTATTCATAACCACCTTAACACCTTCCCTTCAATAAAAGGTTCAAAGTTTTTCTCCCAAAACTCTAAATGATTCTATGGATCAAGTTAAAAGATAATACTTTCTTATGAAACAATTTGATCCCAACACTAAAAACATCAATGAATATTTACAAAAACACACTAATGTGGTTACTAGTAATCCTGCTCAAACCAAAATAGGAGGAATCAAAGTGGATAACCCCCAAGCTTGCCATTTACTATTAACAATTCAATAAATGAATCAATTATTATCTCCTTCCAAACCTCACTCCATATCACATGTTGAGGCACATTTTGATGCCCATACCTACATATTATTAACCATTTTGGAATCTTATGATGCTAACTATTATTATAAATTAAATAATAATAAACAAATTCAACTTCAGTAAACATTCTGAGATACTTAAGCTTATATTTCACATGTTCATATTTGATATATATGTTAGCATATATTTTTATTATTATGTTTGTCTCATATTTATTTATTTTTGTGTAGTATATTTCATTTAGTTTCATTTTACAAAAACCTTAATCCATTCCTTCGGTCCTTTTATTTCTTTAATTTATGATTTTCATTGTAACATAATAGATATGACCTAGTTTTCATCATGAATACCTTTTCCTTTCCTACATTTATTTTTCATATAAGTTTGATATTTGCCAACGTTTTTTACACCCACTTGGGTTTTTATTTTATGATATGTAGTGTAAGATCATGGATAAGACCAATATATCTTCAAAAATACCATTTTTTAATTTTTAACCTAATTGGATTTCTCTTTTATGAGTTGTAATGTAAGACCATGAATAGGACCAAGATATCTTCATAAAATATACATATTATTTCAAACATTTTTACCACATTGAGTGTTCTTTCTAGAATGCTAAGACATGGTTACAAGTTTGTGACCTCATATTAATATCCCCAAACCTTTTTTATTTTGTAGATAAAAATCTCACAACAAACCATGTTAGCATGTTTCCATACACTTACATACATTCTTATGAAAATGAATCATACTTACCTATCACTATATCCCTTTTTCATATTTCCACATTTTTTTCAATTTGAAATAATTAGAATTATTTTCATGTTAATTTTACCGTTGATTTATTTTTCTTTAATTCCACTTTGGATAAAACAAGTTCAAATTCAAGGTAACACTTTATTTAAAATTCATAAAGAATAATCTTAGAGACCATGCTCTCTAAGTCCTCTTTCTTAGTTATAAAATACAAAGTTTTCAAATGATAGTCATCTTTATCACCCTATTGAGAAAGTGTTATAATTTATTCATTTAGTTTTAGTTAATGTCATAAAAGTGTCATTGATGTCATTATAATTTTTCTTTGATGTCCTTAAATCTTAATTCATGAGTCATATACTTGAAATACCTAGTGTGAAGGTATAGGCTTGGTTGAATGTTGAGGTGAGTAGTGTAAGGCTTATGAGAAGAAGATTATAAGTGTATGATCATGGTATGAAGTTGTATTATATGAGTATGAGGTGTTGAGAGTAGTTTAATATGTTTAAATGTGTGTTTAAGGTCTAAGTGTAACTTACAAGTTTAGTCCTAGTGAATAAAGAGACCTAGTGTGACCTAATGAGTTCATGAGAGCATTTTCAAAGGTGTGAAAGGTTGTGTCAATGTGAAAGGAGAAATCATGAAATGTGGTTTTGAGGTTTTATGTGTGTACAAAATGAGGTATTATAGACTTGAGAAGGATTTTATTATGCTCATTAGCATGTGAAACCTTTTCATGAGATACTAATAAGTTAATAAAAGTTGGGTAAGGATCCTAACTCAATTTTCCAATCATTATTTTCTTTATTAAGGCCCAAGATTTATAAATGATTATTAATACTGTAAGGTGGCCTTAACCCTCTCTAAAATCCTAAAAATGACATGATATGGAAGATCTTGATATAAATTTTTTAGAATGAATTGTATGACCTATTTGTATTATTGGATCATGTAGAATACTCTTTTAGGTATCTTTATCTAGAATTATTTTATCAAAAGAGTGAGTGTAATTTATTAAAAACTCTTTGTTTCTTGGATATTTGATGTAGCAGGAAGGGTTGAGTAGGTTAAAGTTTGATAATTATTAGAGGATGATGTGTGATTTTTTTAGGTTGTGTCCATGTAAGTTTTTGATTAGGTTACATAATTTAAATATGTTAAACTGGTCATGGAACTTGGTCTATCACTAAAAGGCTTATTGAGGAAGATAATGAGTAAACTAGGTAGAAGTGGGAATGAGATTATGGATGTGTTTCCATGTATTAGGTATGGATACAATTATATAGGGTTTATTTTAAATAAATATAACACATATACCCACTGGATATAAATTTTTTAAATGCGTATGGCATAAATTTGATCTCAAACTAACTTGTTTAACACAGTGAGGTCTATGTACAGTGACACCATGATATTGGTCTGTAAGGCTAATATTTATATTTTATAATATAGTATATTTATTTTAATTTTATATAAGGATGATAAAGGATCATATAAAATCATTTTACGTTCATAAAAGTTAATATATAGGTGTTCTATGTCATTATTTTAATGACTATATTTTTAAGCATTCATGTAGTTTTTTGTGTCAGAAAGATTGATGTTCTTGAGTCATTCTACCAAAATTTTAAGGATATAATGAACATTAAGTTGTTATATATGTCTCATAGTTTTTTTTTTTTGAATTTTTATTTATGATAAATTCCTATGAAGGTGTGAAAACTCAAAGGTTCTTCACTAGGTTTTAAAGCCTATTTGGAGTTATGAGTGGGTATATGAAAGTGGCCAGTTTGAGGTATTTTTATCTATATGGTGAATTATAATGTAATTGATGATGACTATGAGGTAATATAGGTTATATAAATATTATTTAATAATATTATTATTTGATCAAATTGGTTGTGTGCTTCAGTTATGGTTGATAAATGTTCTGGCAGTGAGAAGGCCTAATTGTGAGTAGTCCTAATGTTGTGGTTCAAGGAGTGAAATGAAATAAATGGTGTTGGGGAAATAATTTGAGATATAAATGGTGAAATTTAAGTGTGTATGAAGTGTTTTAAATGTGTTATTTGAGAAGGCCTAATTACTTTAGGTCTCTTTTAGGCTTAATGGTGGTTTTGATCCTAATAAGTGGTGACCAACCTATGTAGTGGTTGTCTCACTTGTGAAATATGATTTTTGATATATTACAAGGATGTTAAAAGTATGGATATGGTTTTTTATGAATAATTTATGTGAGATAAATATTCATGTATAAGAAGAAGGTCTAATAGGCCTAATTTGATTAGTTGAGAATATTGAGGAAATGAATGAATGAAATAGAAGTTTAGAAACTAGGTAGAGGGATTTAAGATCATCAAAGAGGTGTGTTGAATATGTCATGAAGTTATAACATTAATTATATATATGATGAACAAGGATATATGACCTAAATCTACTAAGAAGAGGGCTAATTAAATGACCAAGCCTAATAGGCTATTTGAGAGAGATAGAAGAGTGAGAAGAGTAAAATAAGATGGTCATAACTAGTTGAATGAGACACAAGTGATAAAAGTTTCAAGTTGGTTGATTTTGTGCTGATTCACCTAGGGAATTAGTGCCTCTTTGAAATTTTGTTCTTGCTAAAAGGACTAGTTGAGTTGGTGCTTGACTAGTGAGGGGTTGGTGTTCCTTGTGGGGTTGGTCCCTCACTAAATTTTGATTAATTTATTATAGGAATATATTACAAGATATGTTTTATTTGTTTTTATCCCCCATTAAGGTTTACCACATATCTCTTGTGATCATGTGTTATGTTTCTACTTCATGCTCATATGAATGGTTGATTATACTTTGTTATATCTCTATATTAGTTTTAATGATTAATGAATGATAAGTGGAATTGAAAGAAAAGTTTTTAAAATAATTAACATAAAAAACAATGTCATCATGTTTACATACACTTACATATGTTCTTATGATAATGAATCATACTTACCTATCACTGTATCCCTTTTTCACATTTCCACAATTTTTGCAATTTGAAATAATTTAATAAATTTTCATGTTCATTTTCCACTTGATTTAAATTATTTTAATTCAAATTTGGATAAAACAAAGTAAAAGTAAAGATAACACTTTTATTTCACATTCATAAATAAGACTCTTAGATACCATTTTATCTAAGTCATCTTTCTTAACTACAAAATAAAAAGTTTTCAAATTATAGTCATCTTTTACACCCATGTTTGGTTATTCAAATATATATGGAGAAGGAACCATAAAATACATAAAAAAATTAAAATACAAATCATATATAAAAATATATATAAACATCCAAAATTAGAGTCACACTAAAATACATGATTTAAAACACATCTCCTATCTCCAATACAAGCTCAAACATCGTAGTTGGCCTCATCATAGAGGTGAGGTAAATTGGGTTGTAGGAGGCTAGTTTATTAGGATAATATAATTAAAAATAATTGATAGTGATACCTAATTTATCACACAAGTACCCAATATTCACATTAGACTAAAGACTATGTAATGAGTCTTGAGGAATGGGGAACACTTTTTGGTAAGGTAGTTTCATTTTATTTTTCATGTATATAACCTTCATGGGATGATATTCATACTTCATTTTGATGACCCATTATTTTTGTGGTTAAGAGAAGTTATTTAGAGTCCCTAATGTTGAAAGACATCTTGTTTTGACAAACCTAATTTTAATTTCTTAACATTGATAAAGACTCTCTCTCTACTTTGATTTTTATTTCATTTACCCCACCACCCATTTAATTCCCCCATTGATAGGAAATTTTTATTCTAGAACATATTCCCACACATTTATATTCCTTCCTCTTCACATATTAAAACATGCTAACATTACTTTGGTATGGTTTTATCTATCTTTGAAATAAAATAGTATGCTTGAATGACTATGGATTATTTTATTTACACCAGTGTTTTAAGTTTATAAAATTGCCTTGGTTTCATTTGAATTTTTTTCATTATCATTCCCCCTTTTTAAGACACCGTTTATTTATTTATGCACTTCCTTTTTTTCAAAAACTACATCCATTTATATATTTCTATACTTTTTCCATTCTTTAATGAGTTTGGATTATTACTTATCACTCACCAATGTTGTTTTCCCTTTCATGTACTTTTTCCATTGATGATTGAATAAGTATTATTACTTCTCACTCATCAATGTTGTTTTACCATTTCTTTCCCATATTTATTTAAGTATGGATTGTTAGTACTTTTACATTAATGTTAAACTTTCATTTTTATTATATCCTTAGTTTAATATGGTTTGCTTACCTATTGTGGATCTAAATCCACTTTTCACTATTTTAGAGTAGTCATATTTTGGATTCGGACTTGCTTGGTGGAATTTGCTAGTTTTGCTCTTGACCTCCTTCTTCTCAGGGTTCTTTTTGTGTATTTTTCCCAAGTATCAGTCCCCTTCCACTTTCATGACATGAAAACCTAATGGTCATTCACCACAAAAGATTTTCAGATTGTGCAAGAGGAGTGCCAACACTCCACTTGGAATCCAAAAACTATTTGGGGACATTTTTATTTCATCAAAAACCCGAATCAATACTATTGGCTGGTGGAGTTAAAAAGGGGACCCACCATTTTAGTTACAAAGAGGCATGTGGAATTCTCTACATGGCATCACAACACTTACTGAGAAGAGTTTATTTTTGTCATGACTTAAAGTAATGCCACTAGATGATGGATATGGGTGGGGCCCACTATAAGGTAAAGAGTAAAAGAAAGTGAAAAACTCCACATAGCATCATGGTGCTTGGCTAAGGTAGATTTTTTCCTATCGAAACTAGGAGTTTCACCATTGGTCAAAGTGAGTTAGTCCTCATTTATAACATCATAATAGAGGTATTTATAGAGATGAACATGTGGCACCATGATGATTATCCTAAGCATCATGTACCTCATAAATAATTTTAGTTATGCCATATCTAGGATTTGAAGATCAACTGCACTCATGTATTAGAGTCCCTCATTCAGTTACAATGGCATCATCATAGGCACAAGCACTAGGATTTCTAGGTGTTATTCCCATAAGAGACTATTACACCTATATAAGTAGGATGCTTTTCCTTTGTAGGATCTGGTTATCGATTACTTGTAATTTATTTCTATCTTTAAGAGTAGCCATTTTTAATAGTTTTAGAATAGAAGTAGCAACATATAGCATTTTTTTAATTTCATGAGCTTAGTAGGTGCCCCTCATGAGTCAGATTGAATAATATGTGTTATGCCTTCATATCCTTTTGCATTTTTCTCTCCACCTAACATTGAAAGGGATGTGGTGTTCTATGTCAAAGTGAGTGAAAATTAATTATTGTATATTATTTCCAGTCTCAGCTTCTATAGTATCAAATATTATTTTTGTTACATACTTTAATTCAAGATTTCATGCTTCTTTAATAGTCTATGGTATTTGAGGATTTAGGCTATTTTATGCAATCATATGTTAATGATTTAAATATCTTAGTGTATTACCTTAGTTAGTCTACTCTGGTTTTGTTTACATTTATTTCTTACCCCTTTTCATCCCCTAAACCAAATTAAAGAGTTGGCTTCTAAAATCCCAAAGGTTTATTTATAGATTGTAATTTGGTCTCACACCTGTAAAGCTTCCCATAGAAGGTTATTTCACCTAGAATGAGAGTTTTAGGTGTCAATAGTCTGTTATTTTTTAGCATGCCTAATGGGACCCAAAATACTAGTCTACCTGACTAGGAGCCCAAGTTTATGAGCCAAAATCCCATTAAAAGGTTATAGACATTGAAGAGTCTAATTTTTCTAACACCACCTATAAGAGCTCCAACTCTTAAAAGGACTATGGGATCCAATTCTACTCAAATAAAAAAATAGATGGCTATCTAAGTACCACTAAGGAAATTCATAGTGTGGAATAGTGATACCTTGATTATCCCTCCAATACCTATAGCTACATGGGACCCCATCCTTATGAATACCTTAAAATTACTACCTAAACTCTTAGGGTAGGATTTCAAGAGCACAATAGAACATATCCAAGATGTCATAAATGTATTCATTGTGCACTATGTCATAGATTAGAATGTAGACCTAAGGCTACTAGCTACCTCTTTTAAAGGTAAAGTTATTGATTGGTATCGATCATTGCCACCTAACTCTATATCTGATTGGGATGACTTGAGTAACATATTTTTTGAGTGATTCAATGAGAAGGTAGACTGATCATCTCTCCTAAAATAATTGACAACTATCAAGAGGGCTCTACAAGAGGCTATTATGGATTTTGATACTAGGTTCTATAAGACCAGGCAAAGGATCTAAATAATAGCTAAACTTCCCAAAGGTATGGAAAAATTTTTATACCTCAATGACTTTAACTCAGATATTATTTTCATGATTTAGTCACTTGGAGTTCAAACATAGGTAGATGTGTATGAGCTAGTAGTAAGAGCCAAGAATAAATTGATTTATGTGGGAAAGGTTCTTCCTCAATCACTAATGTTAATGTTCCCAAAAATATCAATTATACGACTAAATGAAATATTTATTACCTCACAAGTTTCACCTTTTATGTATATATATCCACCCACTCAAGTGAGCATGCCTGCTCAATCCTCACTAGCCATAGAGATGAATGGCATGAAGAGTATCTTGTGGAGATTATTAAATGATATAATAAACCTTAAAAGGAAGAAATATATGCCTCTAAACCCCATTTCTAAAACTACCAATAAAATAGATAACCATATTAATAGAACCAATACTAGGAGAGGCAAAGGCAAAACCACCAAGTGTCGAATTAGTAAGTCTCAAACAATAAAGTGTGACCCACAAATAAAATGGTAGTGGTTCTTGATACCTTAGAAATAGTACTTCCAAATGCAATAAGGGAGCTATTCATGGGCCAAAACAACATGGAAAATGATTATAACTCATGTTTTTTCTCATTCATCAACACATATGTACCCTAAAATTGCCCAAGTGGTAATCTAAAATATGAGATTACCAAATAATAGCGATAGGGGAATGCACTAGATTCATCATCCAATGAGTATCAATCCTTAGTGGTTGAGAATACTATCTTAATGTTTCAAATATAAGGGGTGTCCCTAGAAAAAGAATAATAAATAACCCTAGAGCATGCAATTTTATCTTAGGTAGAAGGTGAAAATGCAGTATATGCAAGCAAAGTTACCATTTATAGAGCTCCACAAGTCCAATATAACTATTATAAGTGCTCCAAGAAAATATTAGATGAGAGCATATAGGCTATTTTAAGGCAAAAATATGCTTTTTAAAAGAGTCTAATACTCCAAATTTCACCTTTGATGTATCAAAAATAGAGAAAAATAATGAAAAATAAGTTGAAAGACCCTGAGGTCCCACCTCCAGGGTCATATAATGTGGTGGAGTAGCTAAATAAAGTTCCAACCAATGTTTTTCTTTATGATTTCCTATCTATCCTAGAGTATAATTCTTTAGTGAGAGAATCCTTGGTGGAAAAAGAGAAACCCACATGAGGAAAACTAGCTATGGAGTCTACATAGATGAAGGGAAATGAAGTTAGCATGAGTGCACAACACCAGGTACCATCCACATTCATAAAATAAAAATAAGAAGTAAGTAAGTAAAAACCTACTCTATTCTATTTGATCCTTATCATTTGGAAGAATCTATTACATAAATCCATGATAGATTCTAGTGCTAACATAATGGTGATGCCTACGCAGATTACATATGAACTATAATTGTAGTATGAACCCTTGAATAATAGGATAATTTAGTTGGATGGAAAGAAGGTCTAAAACGTAGTAATAATTAGGGATCTTCCCCTCACATTATATTCTTGTCCTAGCATTACTTTGTCACACTATTTTGTGGTGAAAGACATCCTGCCCATCTTTGGGCTATGTTTATCAAGAGATTTCACTACCTAGATAGGTGAATATTTATCATTGGATTGGTCTCATTTAATCTTAAGGACCAAATATGTATCAAAGTTGAAATTATTATCTAAGACACTACATAAATAAAACATATAAGATGAGGTTATGATAAATTTTGAAGCAATGCACACTTCTCTCTCTAATATTGAGACGTACCATGTAGAGATGCTCAAAGAAGAAAAAGTGGTGGACATCAAAATATTAGAGGAAGAGGCCCTTATCAATGAATTCATCAAGAGTGATCCATTCATGAAATTTGATTCCAATAACCTTAGAACCTATGTAATCTATTATTAATAATAGGCCATCTGTGAGGTCATGAGGAAGAAAGAATAAATTAGAGAAAGGCTAAAAGATGAGTTTGAATTTTAAAATCTTCATTTAGATGGTGAAAAATGTAAGATCAGATCTAGATTAGGAATATAATTAGTGTCTCCATCTAGAAAATGGATCCTTCAAGCCTTTTGATTTTAATTTTCATACATAGACAATGGAGTTGAATATGAATCACTAGTCCAAAACCTTAAATTTATTGAGTGGATGGGCATAAAATAGCTAAAATTATTCAATGATTATGAGTTAGTGGTAATATAGGTGAGAGGGATCACAACTGCATCTAATGTTTATATGAGGTCCTACCACCACAAAATATGGGATTTGATTGAAACCTTTCAATCTTTCAACATTTAGATCATACCTAGGGTTGTGAATGTAGAGGCATATTGAATGGTAATAATTGGCCCCAATTTGACCTAGTGATAGACTTGTTCACTAATGAACAAGTGATATGGATGATCATTAGACCCTTTATTCCTAACAATGAATAGAATTAGAAGGTATTAGAAAGTGATGCACATATCACTATGTTCCTACAATAATCCTACAAATTCATAGAGCAATTACAACCAAAAATTGAAGAGGCCTATGGAGTTTAAATTTTGTAGTTAAAGACTAATAAACTGCTAAAGGGGATCATTAACCTATAAAATATATTTAACTATGATGATGTAAGGAATGAAAAATTGATGTTTAGAATAGATATAGGTGAATACTCTAAACTTGATGTCAAACATAGAAAAAAATTGAAGGTTAGGAAGGAAGTTCCCTGAGAGGATGAGGAATAGTTGATTTCTTTTTGAGATAAATATGAAGGGGTTATTTCATGCACCAATGATGATTTGAAATAATATAACCCTGATATCATTCAACACACCATAGATTTGGTGGAAGGAGCCAAACCTATCATTCAAAAAGGAAAGGCTAGTTAACCCAAAAATTGAATCTCTCATGGCTCAAGAACTAAGGAAACTGATCAATTCAACAATCATATACCTAATCAAGCATTCAACCTAGGTATCCTATATAGTTATAGAGAAAAATAAGAGTGGATATATCTAGATGTGTAGATTTCTAGGATTTGAATAATTAATCCTTAAAGGATCATTACCCCATCTTGTTTATGAAACAAATCCTTCAAATAGTACTGGGTGTAGAAATTTTTTCTATGCTAGATAGATTCTCTAGATATAATCAAGTATGGGTAAGTGAAGAAGATTAGTACAAGACTACTTTCATCACAAAGTAGGGAAACTTCACATATGAAAATATGCCTTTTGGCCTCTACAATATTAGGGATACTTTCTAATGAGCTATGGATGTAGATTTTAAGGGCTTGATCAACAAGATCATCCTCATTTACTTGGATGAAATCACCATATTCTCCAAAAGGAAGGAAAACCACTTTGATGATTTGGAGAAGATATTCCAAAATTTATAGGAATTTAGGGTGTCTTTTAACCCCAACAAATGCATTTTCAAAGTATTATAAGGCATGTTACTTAGATATGTGGTATCAAAATAAGGGATCACCATTGATCCAAAAAGAGTAAATACCATTAGAGACCTAGATTTTTTAGTGAATAAGAAAGGGGTTCATTCCTTTTTATTAAACATAAACTTCATTAATAGGTTCATATCTGACTTCACAAGATTGGTGAGACCAATTATGTTGATGTTGAAAAATGGCCATGCCTTCAAATGGACCCCTAAAGGAAGAATAGAATTTGATAAAATCAAAGATGTGATATCCACTACTCTAGTTATGGTTAACACTGACTTCTCCAAATATTTGATCATGTATGTATATAGGAGTGAGCATAGCTTGGTAGATGTGTTAAATCAAAAGGAATAAGGGGAAAGTGAACACCCAATCACATTCTTATTGAGAACTATGAATGGATATTAAATCAAGTATAACTTTGTACAAAAATAGGCTTTTTTCATTATCAAGGGCCTTAATAATTTTAGGCACCTTGTAATATGAAGAAAAATAGTGGTGTATATGGCACACTCTAGCATCCGTGAATAATTAATAAAAGGGGAGATTATAGAAAATGGATAATTAGATCACCAAGATCCTTGAATATGATATTGTCGTTAGGCTGACCAAATTTATCAGAGTAATAGGAATATGTGAATACATAATTCATTGCGTAGATGCCTTGATGGAAGAATAAGACACATCATAAATGGTCTTGCTGAATTAATTTCAAACTAGTGAGTCCTAGGTTGTTAATAATATTGTCTACATGCAAACCAGTTAGTATCCTAATGGTCACCCTTCACATAAAAGGTATTTGAATAGACTACAAGGGGTCCTATTCAAAATAAAATTTAATTGAGAGATACTTCAATGTGTTAAAGTCTACTAATCTGAGAAAATCCTCTAGGATTTTTATTTTTCCGCTCTAGGTGGTAATTTCTCTAAAAAAACCACCATGAATAAGATATTTCATGTGAGGTATTACTAGCCAACCATGTTTAATGATTTCCATCAAGCAATTACGAGATGCCAAAAATGTCATTTCTTCACATGAAAGAGAAAGAATTTAGCCATGTTGCTAAACCTAATTATGATTGATGGAGCCTTCACTTAGTGAGGCTTAGAATTTAGCAGAATGATCAATCCCATCTCTAGCACCAGTCATAAATGGATACTAATGGCCACTGATTACTTCACTTAGTAGACCAATATAGTCCTATTGAGGGAAGAAACTAAAAATGTGATCTATATCTTCTTGGAGGAAGTTATAGTAAGGTTCAACCTGTCTAGGATGGTCATCTCTGATAATTCAAAGGCCTTCTTTGGATCCAAGATTTCTAAATTTACATCTAAAATAATATTTTCATAAAATTTAATCTAATTACTACCCATAATGGAATGAGTTGGTCTAGTCAATGAATAGGAACCTTATAAGGATTTTTAAAAGGATAAGTGCCAATAGGAAGAGGGAGTAGCATATGCACATGAAAATAGATATGTGGTTAGATCACATCACTCCCAAACAAATCCTAAATACATATCCATATGAACTCATATTTGAGAAAGAAGTGGTCATGCCTATGTCATCATAAATTCTTACCCTATAGATTTTGAAAGCTACTAGTATTGTGGAAACTAGAGCAATGGAGTTTAGGCTAGCAGATTTACCCAACCTCTAAAAAGCAATAGAGAAAGTGAGTGATTCAAATATCACATAGAAGCAAATGATCAAATGGTTATTTGATAATAAAATGTCAAACCTAGGATTTAAGCCCAGAGATTTAGTTCTCAAGTATGATCAAAGGGCCATGAAACTAGGCCAACATGCTAAGTTTTATTCTCTATGAAAAGGATGATTTCACATTATTGGTGATAGGCAAGTAACACTTTCAATTTGGAGGATGAATAAGGCAACATATTAGGGATTATGATTAATAGAATTGACTTGAAACACTTAAAATAGTTACCAGCCTTCTCCTTGTATATATTTAGTTAGTTTCTCTTTTGCATGTGCCCTTACTTGCTATTATTTCCCTTTGTTTCATTCTTTTCCCTTTCATTTTTTGTTACCTTTTGAATAAGTATCATCAAAATAATTAGCTCATCTTGCTACCATGTTTCATCACCTTCAACTCTCCTAAATTTTAAAACATTCTATAGAATACCATTATGTACTCACCTCTCCTTCCATTAATGTTAGATGCTCTATATTTCACCATTCCCCATAAGGATAATCACAAATCTCTTACGAGTGGATCCTTGAGCATGTGTGTTTCCCTTAACATTTATGAGGTGGATAAATTCCAAAAAAGTCATGATGATCATGCCAAGGAGAATTGGATTATAAATACCCCTCTTCTCATCAAGCCAAATACTTAGACGCATTGATATTTTGAGAGCATTGAAAGATTTAAGAGAGAATAAAGAGTAGAGAGAGTTGAGCCAATAATTATAAAATGCTATGAGTAAAATTGGACATCTAGTGCCTTTATTATAATAGAGAGAAAGTTTGATAAGAATTTATGGGATGGAGACTTCTACATCCTCATTATAGAGTGCAAGGCACATAAGAAAACACAAAACCCATGGGTCAAGTAGCTAGGGAGACCTTCCCCAACCATATGTAATAAGCAATTCATATGCTTCTACCCCTACCTAACAAAAGACAAAGGTTTTGAATGTCAAGAACATAACAAAAGGATGCTTAAGATACCACACATTAGTCATAGATTATGTGGATGATATCTATGATCATAAATTAGATGAAAACCCCAAAATCTTGAGAGAGGGTGCACATGCCTGAATGATTGAGAAGGTCTATAAGAATGGCTATGATTCAATTGAATACAAAATTTAAAGCTCAAGACTAGCCTAGTACATGGTGCCTCTTTTGCACCCATGCCTATATATCATTACCCTATATGTAGATAGATATGATGCCCACATGAGTATCACTATGTGTAATACCCATTTGAAGTTAAATATTAGTGTATATGACATAATGGAAATACTCCATCTCCTAAGTGACCCCAAAGCTGACATCTATAGGATGGAGAGATTATCAGAAGGTATGGCATACCTAGGTATATAAGATTGGCTTCCTTAATTTTTTCCTTGATAGTAGCTACATATAAGCACCTTTCATCTTTGGGATGGACTTGGATTCCAATTCCATCAATTTTCAATTGGGATTGTTCTTCCTCCTAAAGATGGTGAGTAAGGAGGAGGTGTACAAGATGGATTTATTTGAGGCCATTGCCACCACCATGAAGAATGAGTTAGAAAACATTTCAATGTAGAGTACCTTTTAATATTCCTCCTTCATATTATCATATTTTAACACTCCAAGTTCTTCTTTATATACCTCACACTCAACTCCTTCAAGACAAGCACGCTACCTCACATGGTGACCCCTGTCATAGTGTGGACACACATCCTATTAATCACACAATATTACTATGAGTTTTTAGAAATCTTTTCATCCCCAATCCTTATTAACCTTAGTCAAGAGGCCATTACATTAAGGATGATGGACGTAAAGTGAGCATGGCTTACCAAAAGAAATATTCTAGTTGATTGGTTCTTTGGGAACCACTTTAACCTCATTTGGGTCCATGGATTCAAAGAGGAGCCCTTTTGGATCCTACACTTACTCATATATAGGACCCTAGCCTTAGAGTTGACTTTTCAGATTGATGTGGTAAAATATATATACATTGTGGGTAGTAAGAAGAAGGGATTTTATGATGTCTACTTCAAAAGTGGAGATGTCATGATGGTAAATAGGTCAAAAGAGCACCTAATTGTATTTAAACTTATAGAACGCATCCTAGACCTAATTGATGATAGATGGAACTACAACCTGATCTATTACATAGACTCTTTGAAGATTGTAGGACTATCCAATCATGATCCTAGGCTATACCTTGAGAAATGGAGGTCACCCACTGAGGATGACCTCAAATATTATGTGTCTTTATCCTAGATCTATTTAAATACATGTAAGCCATGGGATTCCTTTTATGACATTTTATAAAATTTTGAACCTTTCAAGAAACTAAAAGAGGGACTAAGGGCACAACTCACTCAAAGAGACTAGAGCCAAGAATATATATATGAATAATAAAAATATAAGCAGAAGATCAGTAATCCATTCTCAAAATTTGATGATGAATTGATAGATAAAACTTTAAAAAATCTCTAGGATAAGAACCATCTATTAGAGGCCCTATTAGAAGGATAATTATATACTAAATAAGAAGAAGCCACCCTTGGAAATGAAGAGGGGTACTTACCTCCAAATAAGGATGCAAAAGTCATGATAGTCCTAAAGCTATCGACCTAGACACCACCTTTATACCCATACCTTACCACCCTATAATATCAACAAGCCTCTTCAAGGAACCTCATAGTTGGATAATCTTAGTCAAATCATCCTAAAGCACCAATATCTATCCCTCCACCAAATCCCCCTCAAAATAAGGAATGCTTTTCCCAACCCCTTATTTTTACCTCCCCCTCTTTATTCAATCCTTCATATCCTTCCATAGTTTTCATCCATGATAGTGACACTCTCCACTATCCATTCAATAACTTCCCTAGCCCCACTCTCCTCTTTACATGCCCAACCTACCACTAAATTCACATCACTTACCTTTGTGATCTTGATCTCCTCATATGCATCTTTCCTTATTCCTCCACCCTCATCATATAAATCATCTTCCATCATGGTGTAATCACCTTCCACCCTACTCTATGGCCTCCCACCTTTATCTCATTCCACCCTCACATTTCACCCACTTACCATCAGAGAAACAATGTTTGTTGCTTCATAATATAAAGTTACCATTCTATTTGGGTTACCCCAAGGATTACCTTTCATATGGGAAACCATTTAGTTGTAGGTGAAGTTATATCAATAGATGGATGCCATAAGTAAATATTGAGAGGCTTGGGTAGAGAAGAATAAGGTAAAATAGGATAAGGCCCTAGCGGTGCCCCATATATAGTCATTATTTTACCCAACACAAAAATTTCTTGTGATTACACATATGACACCCATGTAGTCAAACCCCAAAACCAAATACAATCATGGTAATACATAATAAAAGTTGTCAGCCTCAATCTTATCAAGGCTAGGCCTATTGATATTGTCAAGATAATAGAGGAAACATATAATTTAGTTACTATGGACCATATCAAATTAGACTGATAGCTAGAGAAGACTAAGCTATAATTTGCCAAGGTGAAGGCTAAGGTCGACCGAATCAACACTAAGGCTAAATAAAAGGATGTAGATCTTAAAAAATTGAGGTTTGACCTTTAGAGTTGTCTCTAATGAAATATTCTAGGTAGATGCCAATTGATAAGTGGTTGTAGAGGCCAAGTTATAAGAAAAGGAGGAAGAACTTATGTAGATCCATCAAAATCTCTTAGATTATAATTGGGCATATATATAATTATAATAGAAAACATAGTAAAGTCTTTAGTTAAGGACTAAGAAATATTATAGTTAAAGAATGACCTTTCCACCCCCTTTCAGACTGTGGGGATCCTCCTAATGGTTTATTATTTATACGTATCTTACTAAGAAAGGATCAAAGGCATGATTGCAAACCTGAATCTAACACTCATTTTAATTATGGATTCATAGAGGTTAAGGTCCTAGGTAAGTGCATCCATCAACCATGTCATTAACTTTATATCCCTTAAGGTCTAGTATTTATACCTAATTGTCCAAAATATTTATATTTTTACAAACAAGACATTACATGCAGTAGGGGTGATTGACTGAAGGAAATTAGTTATAAAGTTTAATGAATTTTTGAACTACAACAAGGTAACTACCAAGTGTAATGCCTTCCTTAATTCCTGATAAAAGGTGGTCTAAGATAGGAGGGGGCACATTGAATAACTAGTCTAATTAGGACTCCCCTCTCCATTCTTGGCAGACAACACTATCTTCTAAGAGGAAAAGATCAAAGTCCTGCTATAGCAAAAGCATAATGACTAGGCCATGTTCATAGCTCTTAGCTAATCACAAAATGTCTCTAAGGTGGAGAAAATGTTGCATCCACTCATGCACCTATAGTTCCAAATGCTGGTAGTAGTTTAGGGTTTGGGAAACATATCCTTTAAGGAGATATTTAATATATACAAAGCCTTTAAGGCTCTCAAAAAGTAAGCCTAGCCCAAGGAGGAAGAGTGGGGACCTTTGAAGGTAACCCTTCAAAAGTTATAAGTTGTAGGCCTTCCTCCCTTTTTGAAAATTTTTCCATGACTGGTCTATAAAACAAAGATTTTTGGGTTCTCTCATCCACAGGTGGATGCCCTTGTGAGTCACCAAGAATTATGGATTGAAATCCACTTTTTGTTATTTTGGATTAGTCAACCTTTAACCTCATACTTGATCAATGGAATTTGATAGTTTTGATCTCAACCTCCTTTTTGGGGTCCCTTTTGCATATTTTGCATAAGTATCAGTCTCTTTCAACTTTTTCCACATAACATCCTATCATTCATCCACTACAAAAGGTTTTCAACTTTCCCAGGAGGAGTGCCAACGCTCCACATGGTAGCTAGATGCTCTTTGGGGTCATTTATATTTTTTTAAGACTTGAAGTAGTACCATTATCTAGAAAAGTTGGAATGGGGACACACCATTTTAGTTGTAAAGAGGCACATGAAATTCTCTATGTGGCATCATAGTGCTTAGTAGGAGGATTTTATTTTTTTTATGACTCAAAATAGTGCCATTAACTAATGAACATGGGTAAAACAAATAAATTGTAAAGAGAGGAAGTAATTAGAGCACTCCATATGGCATCATGGTGTTTAGCTAAGGCAAATATTTTTTTGTCAAAACTAGGAGTTGTACCATTAGTCAAAGCAAGATGGTCCTCATTTCCAATGGCATAATAGAGTTAGTTCTAGAAATGAACACGTGGTGCCATGATACTTCTACTAAGCATCATGGCCATCATAAGGCATTGCAATTATGCCATATCTAGGATCTAAAGATAAAATTCACTCATGATCTAAATTACCTCATTCAATTGCAAGGACATCATCGTAGGCACAAACACTAGGATTTCTTGGTTTCACTCCCATAAGAGACTATTGCACCTATATAAGTGAGACTCTAAGGGGCTAGGTATCAATTATTTGTAATTTTTTATTATCTTTGGGATTAATTTTTTTTTATAGTTTTAGAATATAAGTAGTAGTTGCTAGAATTTTGTTTCATTCATGACCTTAGTAGGTACCACTCATAGGTCAAATTGAATATTGTATATTGTGCCTTCATAACCTTTTGTATTTTGTTCTCCACCTAAAAATGAAGAGGATGTGGTGTTCTGTGTCAAATTGAGTGAAGATTCCTTGTCTATTATTTCCATTCTCGGCTTCTATAGTATCAATTCTTATTTGTGTTATAGACTTAAATTCATGATTTTATGTTCCTTTAATAGTCTATGGTATTTGAGGATTCAAGATATTTTATGTAATCATAGGTTAATGCTTTAAATATGTCAACACATTGCCTTATTTAGTATACTTTAGTTTTGTTTGGATTTATTTCTTACCCCTTTTCATCCCCTAAACCAAATCAAGGAGCCAACTTATAAAGTTTTGGAGGTTGCTTTATAGACCAAAATTTGGCCCATACCTATAAAGCTTCCTATAGAAGGTTGTTTCACCTAGAATGAGAGTTTTAGGTGTCAACACCTATCTTACTTAAGGTATACCTATTGGAGTTTTTTGATTATTAGTATCCTTGGATTTTTAGTTATCCAATTTAATCTAAATTTTGGCTTGGTCTTTTGGTCCTAACTTAGTATTTATCACCCTATCTTATCAAATTAACAAGTACATCATGCTTACACAATTTTAGTTATCTTAGCTTTCCTAAATTTATTCATTTTTTATATTTAGTTTTGTATCATTGGGTTTATCCAAAGCATTCTTTGATCCCTCCACGATCAAAACTACAAACACATCATACAACCATTCAATGATAAAGGAAAGTTAAGGTACATATACATTATTTATTTATTTAGTTATTTACTTTTATCCATTTACATTCAATTATTTTATTGTTTAAAATAATTTAATTTACATAGCTCAATATTGTGTGTTGATATGTTATTTTATCAAATCACTATACTATGTTAAAAATGAATGACACATGATGAGATTCAAGTGAGGAATATGTATACACACAATATTTTTATAATTTATCAATTACTAATTCTTTTTCTCATAGAGAAACCCATTGAGTCTCAATATCTCTAACTGAATGCCTCAAAGGGTGCACTATAGAAGGGGTGGGAAGACCATTGGTGATTTTAAAGATTGGTGTTCCTTATACCACCACTTAAAACTAGAAAAAACCTCTCTTATACATTTCCTTAAGCTTTGACACCTCCATTAGACACTCCTAAAAGTAACTCACTACCTCAAATAATCCCACCCTAAAATAAAACCTCTTTTTGAATTTTACTAAAAAAAGTAATCCTGGGCCAATCCTATACTTAAAATATAGAAGCATGTTATGGGATTAAGTTAGCCTCAACTGACCCAGTTTGGGACCTAATTAAATTATTAATTTAAATAATAGGGTCAATTAGTCTGAATCTATCAACTAAAAATTTGGAAGGGTTTAGGGTTAGATACACCTATATAAACACATCATTTCTACCATTTCATATAGAGAGATAGAGTTAATCATTTATTTTAACTTCTCTATAATCTACTCTTCCACCATTCTACTTGAGGAATCATTGCTTAGGGTTTACACTAGAAGAGAAGAATATTATTTTGTGGAAAAGTATTGGATACTTAGGAGAAGTCATATAGACTAGAATTGGCATATCTTAGTGATCCTTAGAAACCAAAACAACCTCTTACAAAACACCATTGGCTAAGGGAGAGATTGCATCTGAATAGGTTCATCTTCAAGGTAAGAATCTTTAACTCTTACACTATTTTAGTAGATAAAAGTAGCATAAGTAATGGATTTTGAATGTATTTCTCTCTCCATGCATTATGGATTTATCTATATTAACTTAATTAGAATTATTATATATATATATATATATATATATATATGTATGTATGTGTATATATATATATATATGTATGTATATGTATATATATATATATGTATGTATATATATATATACATATACATATATATACATATACACACACACACACACACACACACACACACACACACACACACACACACACACACACACACACACACACACACACACACACACAAATGTATATGTTTATTTTTATGTTTTATATCATATGATTTGGTGAACACTAAGTTATATTTTGATTTACTTTGTCATTTAATTTTGAATAGAAGAAAAAATAGGACCTATCTAGGGTTATCACATGGTATTGCTTGACTAGAGACTTTGGAACCCTCTCTAGTGATATTTTTGTGGTAAAATACCCCTTGGTTAGGTCTAGTGGATCCATATTGGTCATGACCCCAATTGTCTAAATGTACCAACAAAACAAAAGTGGTAGTGTGATTTATCTTCTCTGAGCTAGGACTGATTTGTAAATCACCTTTATTTTCCCTTGTATACAGTTTCTTACAATAGAGAAAACATCAATAATTGATAAAGTTAAAAAATATTTTGTGTATACAATAACCACATATTCATATTAAACACTTTGTATTTTCTCTTGGAAAACATGCATGTGGTGGGGTAGTATTATTAAATGATTTCTACTTTAAGTTTAAAATGTCCTACCTTAGATTAATTCCAAACCTTAACTAGCGGATATATATCTTATTTATTAAAATTATTAGATAATTTCTTGTCCTATTACACTATTGAAATATGGGTGTTAAGTTGCCATTATAACACCTTAAAAACATTCAAAAAGGTCACTATGAACCCATGAAATATTACATTTTGAGATTAAAAAATACATTACAATGCTTAATATATGAACCAACCAACTTATAGATGTAATTTACTTCTATTAAAGGTTTTATACCCCCACTTAGGGGAAAAACACTATCTCACTTATGGTTATTTTGAGTGAATTTAATATAAAATATTTCATTATGAAAGTGATATGATATAATAACAAAAAATGTCTTATGACATTAAAAGTTACAAAATTATAAAAATCTCAACTCTCCAAAGTGATTCTCCACCTAGAAATGAACCTACATATAAGGAAACCAATAAAGAAGTGTACCGTACAAGCCCTATGCATGCTAGAAGTATCCAATCTATGTAGTTTAAACCAAACAAGGATAAAACAAGTGACATTTTATGAATGTTAGTTGATAAAAATCTAATACAAATACCTTATATTATATATGACCTCACACATCATTTAAAATTATTGGAAGAAAGGCCATTTTTAATTACCATCAGATAAATGGACATAGAAATGATTATTATTTTATGTTACAATTTTTTAAAGGAGCTCATAGATAATGGTGTAATTATATTTTAAAATAATAATGAAACATTTATAAAATCAATTAATCCACCTTTATGTATTCCATAATATAAAGAAGCTAATGTATCCCATGTAATTTATCAAGGACCAATGGTCATTCAAGATTTCATAGAAGGTGAACATAGGAACATGTAGATACTAAAATACTATTTATGTATTACATCAGTCTTGTACACCTAGAGAATACCTATAATGGTTGTGAATTTTATTTCTATACTTGCCTACTACTGAAAGGCTTGCATTCACTATCTTTTTGTGCCTAAATTTCTTATCTCTTAGTCTAACCATTTTAATTATCATGAGTAAGGATTTCATACTATGTAAAAATATCTAAAATTTATTAATATCCTTCACTCCTGGTTATATACATGAACCTATTTTTATATTCATGGACACTTTCATCCCATAAAAACACCTACATCAATGCAATTTTCCTCTTTTCCTACAAAGTGTCTAGTGCCCAAAATTCATCTAAATTTGTAAAAATAAATGTATTCTAAAATTTAATTTAAGTGTTTTAATGCAATATATTTATAAAATGGATGGGTATATATAAAATATCAACCCTCATTCATTCCTCACCTATTAATTACTTGGAAATCATATAAAAATCATAAGGCCATATACCAAAAAACACTCAATCAAACATGCAAATGAGAAAACCTGCTATATTGTCCGTATTTATATATCATTCATAGGATAAATATTTATGTAGGTGTTAAGAATTCAAGGAGAAACCAATGATCCATATTTTATAAGTTATACTTTATGTCATTCCATGTATTTTATTATGACACATTGTATCTTTATGCACACACAAGCCAACTTATAATGGATAACTACATAAGTCTAAGGCCCTCTTTAGAGTAATGGATATATAGTTAATTTTAATTAACAGAGGGGTCTTTGGGTAAAATCAGAACCATGATCCCACTACCCATTTCAAAACACACTCTAAGGGTGAAAAGTTAAAATTTAATCATTTGACAAATAATGACAACCTATGTGAACAATTTGAAGATATCATATTAAAGGTGACATAAATCTTAGAAGGATCTAGGTAACCTCGTATCTAGATCTAGTTATTATTATATACATGAAACTTGTATTAGGGTTATATATCTACATCAAGGTAACTATTAATATCTAACACAAGCATTTGAGGCCATAAAAATAATATTTCCAAAATCTGATGACTATTATAGGATCATATTCCAGTCCACTTATATCATATTCTAGATCATATCTACATGCACATAGTAAACCTGCTAAGTATCATTTGTTTCTAATTCATTACAATATCTATCAATAGTTTTTTTCTTATTCATTATGTTAGCTAACAACCTTTGTCTAGAAGCTAATCTAATCCATTTAAACCTAGATATCCCCTTATCTAAAATTAGGGTTAAATAAAAAATAATTATGGTTGATTATAAGATATAATACAATACCTATATGATTAATTTTTTTAATGAATTAGGGCATGATGAGAGTGAGTTAAAACATACAAGAACCTTTAAATGGTCATTAGGGAATATCACATCTTTATTTAATTTTGGGTCTAGGATAATAAAAACATTATATTATTTAGTATCTACCATTATATAATTCAATTCTATATTAATAAAATAATGGTTATAATAAATGGAAGCAACATTAGATAATGCAAAAAATATTATTTTATTTTATTTTCAAGGAGATTTGGTCATAGTTCAATGAGATAAGACATATGAAATACAACATAACAAATTACCTATTATGGCTATAATTAAATATCAAGGTGCAAAAATATGGATATTAAATAAAAATAAACCAAAAGTAAATGAGAAACATAATAAATTATTGTATATTCCTATTATAAATGAAGGGTGATAAAATAAATAATATCAGATTTTTATTAAGGATAGCATCTCAACAAATAAATTATCTCAAGAGGATCTAAGAAAAATATTTAATACAAACATAACTACTATTGTTCCTATGAGTTCAACCTTAAATGTATATCCACACAATTCATCTACTCATGAGGTAAATTAGTTAATCAAACATAAGATAGTAATAAAATATAATTTATTAATTTTATTTGACATTAATGAATTCCATTAATTTATTGGATAAGTAGAATTAGGACATACGTAGGGATTCAATGCTATATTATTAAAAAATAATTAAAATCAAAATTAAGAAAACTACTTGAAAACATTCACATTTATATTAAGATAATATGTTAGTAACATAAATAAAATAAGACATGAAATAAAAATCAAAAAATTGTAATAAACATCTATATCAACAAATTCCATAACTCTAATTACAATAAATAAATGCCCAAAGTCATATACAACAAAATCATGAAATATGACATCTCAATACAACAAGGTCGATCAATAATTGGTATATGATAATCCTAAACCTCCACATGAACATATTTATCCACAAATTTGGGTTATCTTTAGTAATATTTCTTGTATCATCCTAATGGGATCTCAAAAGATATATACTATGTCTCTCATTGTCTTTGAACACAACCAGTCTATCTTACATCAAAACACACTTGTTAAAAGCATTAGTGTGATCTCCCTATAAATGGAAATAATCTAAAAAAATAGTATGTTCAATATTTCCATGATTATTAGGTGGTATAATTTACCATGGTCCAAGCTATCCTCTCAATTCAAAAAACTCACTCCTTAAATCATGTTGCTCAGTCTAGCCACAACCACATAACCACTATGGTATGAGACACATGGATGAAAGTTGGAGTGTGTACACTTGAAATATTATCTGATCTCTCTAGAATATCAACTTCAATGGGATTTTTAGGTATCTACATGTCAAACCACACAAAAATTCATTAATAATAGTTATCCAATAATTATCTCATAAATAACACACATCATTTACAAAATAATAAAAATCAATATATAACTACTAACATTTATGAAGATAGATTACATAATGTGCATAAATATAAATACCTACAATAAGCACATCATAATTCTTATCTCCATGTGCCTCATCCCTTTACTCACACATGTCAACATTTAGATACTCTCATAGGTATACATTTGCATAGTTAGATAAAATATGAAATAAAAAGGGCCAGCATACTTGGGCCCACCACTATGTATACTCAACAATAAACCCTACATCATCAACAACTAATATCACTCCTAATCTATTTATATCCCACATAGTTATAGGACCTATTTAGGTAACTTTATAATGACCCTAATATTTTGGTAATTGTTTTATTATATGTGTATGAGTCCATATAACAAAAGGTGGAGGTCATCCTTAAGAAATTCCTAAACCATCTCAAAAAGTTATCATATGTGTTAATAAGTTGATGATGAAACCAACTCATGTGGATGTTCAAAAAATTTATAACATCATTAGGACATCTTATATAATCTTGATATGGTCTCAAAATGATGGGAACCTCCATCAATATATCTAATAAAATGTAATAATACATAGTAGTATGACCTAAATCATGTGGACCACTCAACCACCTCTATACATATATCTAAGGGTGGGCCCACTCATCTAATGGATGAGTAAAAGGGTAAGATATAAAATGCTCATAAGTATACATGTGTAATAAATTATGTGATCCTAGATTACCACTATAACCCTCTCAAGTGAATCAATATAAGTCTAGCATAACTATCATAGTATGACCCCAAAAGTACATTATCCCTTGAGTCTTTGTACCATCAATAATGCTATCAATGTAGTAGAATATATCCACCCCACAAAAATGAAAAAAATAAAGTGAATATATTATATCATACACATATTTATTTATTTGTGTAACATCAAATATATGTGCACAACGTTTTAGGACCATTCCCTTTATTTTTTTATATATAACATGAGTAATTATAATTGAAAATGAAAATATTCACCATACATCCTCAAATGTAACATTTATATCCCTAATTGGGATCCAAAAATTACAATTATAAGCATTCCACCTCTCTGTTAAGGCAGTCATTAGATGCAAATTATATGGCATGAACCCTAGACATCTAGCATGCCCAAAATCTACACCATCAACAAGTATTCAATATTCACTAGTAAGCCTAAATCCTTGAATGGTATCCATATGTCAAAATTTAAAAAATATATAACACACATGTCTCCCTACAAACAAATGAAAATGAAAAATCCATGATCATAATCAAATCAAAATGTTAGAAAATATATCAAAATGATAAACTAAAAACTATAATAACCATTTTTCTCTATTAAGACTATTTAATAATTAATATAAGCTTATGGTAGGACACTACCATAAAAATTTAGAAAGTGTCATAAGTAATTTGGACACTACTAGATATCAAAGCATTACTAATAACTTATTAAAACTATCCAGAAATGTGAAATGTGGAAAACCAAGATTAATGGTTCATCAACCTACAAAGTTTTTAGATGTCATATATTTGCCAAGAACTTGAACCAAGTGGGGTAAAAACCTCGTCAAAAATGTATCATAACAACAAATTTATATTTAGATAAGTATAAACAGTTTTGAAAAATATAAATTTAAACACTTTATGTGAAAATAAATTTGACACCTATGTTTTAAATTATAAGTTTCCCCTCTTAATTTAGGTATAAACAAAAATAATTATATCTTGGATTTCACTAACATATTATACCTACCATTTGTTGTGTTAAAACACATGCATCATAGTCTTCCATATTATGCCACTTTTAGATTCATTTATTTCTATAGCTCTACATGTGGTTTGATATACCTATTTATAAATCCTACAATGTTTGTGATATTATTAAAGCTTGAGAAAACTATGATACAAGAAAAATAACTATGAATTTTCCTTGGAAATACAATAATGTGATCAATATGATACAATTAAATTTTATTTTCTAAAACTAAAAAATAAAGAATTCCTTGGTTTCCTAAACTTGGAAATAATAGTAAAAAATATATCATGGAACATCATTTTTTTTATGACATTCACTTACCCACTATGGGCATACAAATTGACTTCCATCAATGTGCATGCATCCACCAATAATTCAATGTAAATTTTTTAATGAAATCATATATTTTGAACACATTCAATTCCTAATTTTACTAAAATGTACATACAATCCTTACATGATTATATAATTTGATATTTAATTCAATAAATGATAACTACTATGTCTTGTATTTTTAAGTTACATCCACATAATTCATATGTGAATTTATAAAAATAAGTTTCTAGTTATGTTTATATATGTGTTTACTATGATACATATAATATTATATTTTGAGATGAATAGATTATAGGCTTCATCACTCATATCAAAAAGGGGGCACACAATGGGTGTATTCTTAGACTATACATGAAATTAAATTTTTTTTAATCCAGATATAGGACAAAAATATCCAATACCCAATTTTTAAATGCATAATACATGATTAAAATGGGTTATATTTAACTTTCATATATGTATCACATAATTTTGGAACAGATTTAGGGCACATGGGAAATACTATACATAGTTATGAGTACCAATTTGACATTCTAAAAATTAATCATAACGGATACCAATTCAAACATTCCCTAAATCAGTTGAAAGTATTTTACTTTTAGAAACTATGACACTTATTTTGGGAGCATTTCTCACGTTGTTGCCATATGATAGGTCTTTTGAACCTAAATAATATTTGTTGACATGCGAAATGAAGTGGTAGGCTAAGGGTGTCATTGTAGAAGAGGATACGACGTGTGAGCTTATAGGAGTGTTGATTGTTAAAGCTCTAGAGTAATACACTAACTTGATCTTAACTGGCATTAAAAACAAATTGATAGAAGAATTAAAAATGTAGAAGTGTGCTAGACAAACTATACAAGCTCTGAAGGAAATCAGACAAAAGGTAGGATAATTTTTATGAGAGTATGATTGATAATCCTTGGATGTTATAAGTAAAGTGATTTTTTAAGTTTTAGGATGTTGATAAAACTGTGAGGTTTGTTGAGGGACTGTGTAGTAAGATTTGCTTTCCTATAGCTCAAACTTAGTTTCCAACCAAAGTTGAGGCTAAGGCATTTGCGATTAGGGTGGAACAAATAGAGCACTATTAAGACTACCTTACTATTAATACAAACACTAAGACCAAAGAAGATGTAGTATTATGAAGCAACCTTAGGAAGGAAAATGACCCATGTTAGCCATATGATGCATTGATTATGGGCAAGAAGGACACCATAAAAATGAATGTCCAAGAATATAAACATAATTCTACCTCCTATGACATATACCAATTCAAACATTCCCTAAATCAGTTACAAGTATTTTGCTTTTAGGAACTATGACACTTCTCATGGGAGAATTTCTCATGTTGTTGCCATATGATGTGTCTATTGAACCTAAATAATATTTGTTGACATGCAAAATTAAGTGGTAGGCTAAGGGTGTCACTATAGAAGAGGATACGAGGTGTGAACTTATAGGAGCATTGATTGTAAAAGCTCTAGAGTAATACACTAACTTGATCTTAACTGGCATTAAAAACACATTGATAGGAGAATTAAAAATGTAGAAGTGTGCTAGCCAAACTATCCAAGCTCTTAAGGAAGTCAGACAAAAGGTAGGAGAATTTTTATGAGAGTATGATTGTTAATCCTTGGATGTTATAAATAAAGTGATTTTTAAAGTTTCAGGATGTTGATAAAATTGTGAGGTTTGTTGAGGGACTGTGTAGTAAGATTTGCTTTGCTATACTATGTTTGAATCTACTTACAAAAAATTAGAAAATTATAGATTATACCTGGTTGGTATAAATTGTACTTGTTATGTTTATTATTTATGTGGTAAATAATATAGTGGAGATTTATTCATATATTTAATGGATTAAATATATGCATTTTGATTATTCTTATGTATATCTATATATGAATCCTATATATTATTTTTAAATTCTTAAAAGCCTCATATGCCTCTTTCTCTCTCTTAATTCCATAATAAGGAAGTGATGGGATATATATAACTCCTAAAAATAACATTCACCCCCATGCACCTTTCTATGAAATATGTGAGCCAATGTTAGTGCCACTTGGGTGGTTGGGTGTGCATTTGAGAGGGGTTTACATTCTTAGTCTTTATTCATGAAGGTCAAGAGTCTAAACCAATAAAAACATATAGAATATTTAAGTTTAGGGACCTCATTACCATCCCTAAGAACCATTTATATCCATGCATGGGGTCATGAACTCACAAAGCAATAGAAGGTTAGTCTTGAATTACAGTCTCGCATGAGAGAAGTTCAAGGTGGTTTCAAATGTCAAGTTGACCCTTTTATTTCTTTCCCCCATCCATGAATGATCTTAAAAGGTTTATACCTTAATTTGACACTTTTTAATGACTTCTTATCTCATTTTTATGTTTATATTTAGGGAAAAATGGATAACTTTAGTGAGTTTATTATTAATTTGTGTGAAAAATATTTTATTTTATTTTATTTGAAGAATGATGGAGAATGATGATACTACATAACCACTTATGAATCTATAATCCATCTATAATGGTTGATCCTTTTTACATATGAACATACTTTTTGGTTTCAAAAGTAAAGGATATTATTATAACATACTTTTTCAATTCTTTAGATAAAAATATAGCAAGAATAAATAAATCTCACCATATCAATTGGGTCATCTTGTGGCCATGGCATTTTCACCCAATCAACATGAACACACTTTACAATTAATATAATATCATATAACACAAAGTGTATTTATTTTTTTGTTACTTATGTTGTTTCAATGTGTCATTTTGATTATAATATATTCTATTTAGATAGTGTTCTATTTTCTTATTTAAAAAATAATAATTTCAGGTACACATAAGACATTATGGGACATAGGGGAAACAAATTAACAAGTTGTAACTATAACATATGTAAATTTTAATTTTATCCCCTTAAACTAGTATTTAATACTAAATTTAAATATTTTATTAAAGGGTGCATCAAATTTGCTATGATCCATTTTTTTAAAAATATTATTTTCATGAATTTACACATATAGACTATCATTATGAATTAGGTACTAATTGGCACATTTGGTATTTGTATTTTACTCTTTGGGTTGTTTGGTTTGAGTATGTGCTCTTCTATTTGATCCTTTTTATATGATTCTTGGTCTACTTCAAGGATCCCTATCTTATCTTATTATTTTTTTCTCTTTTTTATGTGTTTAGAGTAATACTAGTAGAATCATATTGTGATGATTCTTGGTAGAGTCTACGGTTGTTAACAGTGTCCTGGTATAACTTACACTCTTTTCTCTAGTCCATTACCCTTAGTATAAATATCTTTTATTTTTGTGGGTCTTATTGGGTTAGATTTTATGCATCAATAATTCACTATTCAAACTTGATATCACTATATAAAGAAAGTCCCTAAAGGTATTTTAGGGACAAACATTATTGGAGAAAAATATACATGTAGCTGATTAGTTATGTTTACATATATTAAAACACACCTATAAATTTTCTAAAAGATAATTCTAGTTTCACATATCACTTACATGATTTTACCAAAATATGACCTAGGAGAGTTTATATTTAGACTTGCATTTAGATTATTTGGTGCACACACATAAGTGGCACAAATATGTGTTGTTTGAGATCTATTTAGAGTATTGTAATGTAGTAAACACTTAGCCAATTATAGGCAATTGGATAGGTTCATCCCCACCTAATATAACTAACCCATTTATAAGGTTTTCTTCTTCCAAGTGTCATCCTGGTTTTATAGGAAGAGGATGAATTTATATGGTTTTTATGTATTATTTTAAATGTCTGAAATAGAATTTTTCAAGTGCATGTCAAGGCACATAATGGTCTGGATAATTTCTACACTTGAGATGTTCCTAGAAAAGTCAAATAGTGCTAGCTACGACAAGGGTTTGAGTTTTCCAATATTGCCCAAGATGTTCTTAGTGCTATGCTACTTCTATGATATATTTATTATTTGATACTAATATTTTATGAGATTTTAACTACTTACCTATTTCAATGATAAGTTGTATAAGCCAAGTATGTTATCCATTTATTTATTCTTGTCATTATTAACTTAGTGTTATCAATTAGTGTTTTCAATCAAAATTATAATGTTTATTTTTATATTATCTATAATATGAATTAG